>JAPKLX010000458.1:14630-45826 GCA_026898415.1 Leonotis leonurus | reverse complement strand
ATTAAAATACTACATCGAGTTAGGAGTAATGTCCGATTTGAATCATGAGATTTCGTTGTGATTTCAATTTTCTACGTTTTTTACAAAATAGTTGCGCAGAAATGTTAAACTTTGCATGTTGGGATGTATATTGTAGGTCATTTTCCCCATCTTCATCAATCAACATTTTGTGCTTGTTGTTGCTGATATGATGACACTGAAGTTTATGTTGTGCGATTCATTGTGGCATAATATGAGTGACGAGGACAAAAAAGCACGAGTATCGTCATTGGCACCTTTGTGCGTTATGTTGCCATTTGTTATGGCACGTGCATTCTATTGGAGACATCAAGAGTTAGGACTCCATGAAGTTATAGCTCCATTCAAGTGGACCATTCCGCCTCCTTCGGACTATTCAAGCAGTGCGATAACCATAGTTGTGGTCCGTTCATATGCATGACCGCGGAACGTATAATTAGTGGGAGTCCTTCAATACAATGGGGCAACAAAAATGTGAAGGCCTATCGTAAATTAGTTGCCCAAAGGATTTTCTCTCATTGTAGTTGATTGATTATTATTTTTACATTTGGTATTACTTAGATATAACATTTTTCATGATGTTGATTTAGTTTTTACATTTGCTATTATTATTATTTTTACATTTGCTATTATTATTTAGTTTATTACATTTGCTACTTATAAAGTTTATTTAGTTTCGATTTTATGAGGTTAAATAGTATGATGTTTATAAAAATACGTTATTTGCTATATGAGATTTGCAAAAAATAAAACTAACTAATAAAATAAAACACGCCAATGGGATTCAAACCCTTGACATTTGTTCCTTAGAATCTATAGGGCAATATCAAACCAAATGGGCTATTGCAATCTTTCGTTTATGACTCACAAATAAACTTAAATATAGTAATAATAATACAAACTCAAAATTATTAAGCAACTGTGGATAATGGGATTCGAACCCAACCCTTTTCATTTAAAGAATCTATAAACCCTTATGAAGCCAAATCGGCTATTGCTACTTTTCAAATACATGCCATTGCATTAAGAATATATTGAACAGCTCAGAGTAATATTTAATATAAATGTTATGCTCGATGATCAAGCCAAAATATACAATAACATTTAAACCATACCCAAACAACATCCATAATGCATTTAGACAATCCAATCACATAACTACATACATAATGCATAAGATAATACAATCCACATGACAACGTCCATAATGCAAAGATAATATAATCGTACTACAAATTCATCATTGAATTAATATGGACATTTGTGAAAACCTCACCGTCTTGATCTTCGACTTGTAGTGCTCGATGATTCTGCCCACCCCCTACGTCTACTCATCCTCGGTCTACCCGGCATTCTTATTGCTTTGTTTGGCAAAATCTCAATGCTTGAGATATCTTCGGGCAAATTCCAATTTTGTTTAGGAGGAATTTGAGATATAACACCTTTATACGCATCTACAACTGATGATGATTTGTAATAGTGTGCTACAAAATCAATCGTAGTTTTTCCAGATTTCCTGCACAGATAATTAAATTATTAATAAAATCTCAAAAAATTGCAATCTAATTTAATTCTCAAGTTTAGCATAATATAAAAGTACGTACGTAATTCCTGCAATAGCATGAGAACAAGGGATCCCGTCGTATTGAAATTCCATGCATTCACATGTCCACGCTCCAATATCTACCAACAATGATCGATTGTTTGTTTCAATTCGGTATCGATCATCACCTAGTGGAATGGCTCTGTATGTATGGGATCTCTCGATTTGGATCATTAATTTGCGTCTTACCTCTTCAGGAAGTGGATGTCTCTCCCTGTTAGCAGCTACAAGTCGCTTTCTAAACCAATCCTCACAAATCATTTTGACTGACTCGATGCATGCACAAATAGGAAGACGTTGAGCCCATAAGAGTGTACGATTAAAGCTCTCAACTGCATTGGACGTTAAGAAGCTGTACCTTCGAACAGGACATTTCGACCGAGCCCACTTAGCAGGTCCAATGTTCATTAAGTGATCATAGGCCTGCACCTTGCCAACTTGAATCATGTTCATTCTTTTCTCAAATTAGGCCTGTTTATATGTGTATGCAGCCTTCTGAAACAACCCTAGAGTAGTTTTACCAAATCTTTTCAAATTGTTACTAAGATGGTAGTAACAAAGGCCATGAGTTGCTTCCGGAAATACAACTCTCACTGCATGCTCAATCGACACATGTTGATCAGACACAATTAATGTTTGAGGCGTGCTCCCATATGCTCTTCGTAGCCGTGTCATAAACCATACCCAAGACTCATTATTCTCAATTGGGCCAATTCCATACGCCAACGGATACACTTGTTCATTTGCATCTTTTGTAACAGCAACAAACATAATCCCATTATTTTTCCCCTTCAGGTGAGTACCATCGACTACGATTACCGGCCTCATGCACAAGCCAAATGCTGATCTATATGCACCAAGAGCCACAAATACATGACGAAACCTGTTGTCTGCACCAATGTCGATATCTGTGATTATGCCCGGGTTTGTCATCTTTAACAAATGCAAATAACCAGGCAGTTGTTGAAATGAATCATCATATTTACCATATATCATCTCAACAGCATGATTTCTACCTCTAAGCGCCACATCATAAGTTACTTGCATGCCAAACATAGTCATCAACTCGTTCTGAATAACTTTGGGCTTCAGGATTTCATTTGTGTTTCGTATTTTCTTTGCAAAATATGCACCGATGACTTTTGTGTGTACCTTTTTTGGTCTGATATTTGTGATATAATCACCGCACGTGTGCTTGCCACAAAACTTTGATACAAGCCACGGCCCACCATGAGATAAAGCACGAAGCTTGAATGAACATTCTTTGCTTTTCTTGCATTGCCAAACCAATCTGGTTGTGTCTGATTTGGTCACCCTATATTCTGCTTTGTTTTCAAGGTTCCACAAACCAACTGTGATGCTAAGCTGCTCCTTATCATCAAAAAGAGATCCTTCAGCCAACTCTTCTAGTATCGGATTTTCTTCACAAAAGAAATCTGAAGCTGTAGCATTAGGAGGTACCATTGGAATTAACCAATTGCTTAAGTATCCTTCTGGGAGTTGGATTTCATCATTATCACCAGCACTAGGATACATAAGTTCTAATAAATGTCGCATACCCCCTTCCTCGTGAATCCATGCAGCGAATTCTGCAAAAACTGATCTGTTGAAGGTGAAATCACATTGATCTTCAGATTCAGAGCTCTCTGATGATGGAACATAATCAGAGTCGTCATCATCCTCCTCAACGACATATGAAACACCCTAACTCTAATAATAATTAAATAAATAAATAAACTAAATCTTTTGTTAAAATCTTTAATTGCGGAAAACTATCTAATAATTTTCTTTATATGTAACATGTACAACCTAAAAGGAAAATATTTGAACCAAACCAACATAGCAAAACTTTCAATATACATATATATATCATGATAACAGTCTTTCATGAAACGTATGTCGTAATATATAATACGACCAAAAACTATAAGTCAATATTTTTAAAACCTTTTCCAAAATAAGTACTAAGTGTGCATGCATAAAACATAATGTACAAAAACCGATACGTCATTCGACCCGCTACGCATCTCCGAACTCAAGTACCTGAAAATGTTTAAAGTGGAGCATGAGCATACAAAAAGTATACTCAGTGTGGGATCATATGCTAACATTGTCCAAGTTAATAAAACGGTAAGCACGTAAGGTACCATGACATAACATAACTGATTCGCACTGTGGCTTACCAAGGACGGTGACGTCCTGAACCCTATTTACGGGATCCTGGCGACATAACATAAATACTGCGCAATAACTAAAGTGAGAGTAAAATGAGACAGTTTTAAAACAACTCTTACTCATCACCAACTGATTTCATAATCACACATACAGCTAAACACATAATATTAAAATGGACAATAATAATCAACTGCATAACTGAATTAGATCACCACACCTTAACCTTGAGCTTATACTGAAAATCGAGAAATTAAAATCTCAATCACGTCTTAGTCGCGCTGCACCTAATCATCACATGATATTAAAATACATTAATAAAAGTCTATAATTTATTAAAACCTATAATTATCAATAATTATAAATTTTAAATCTTAAATAAAAATTTTAATAAACTAAATTTATGATTTAAACATTACATTCTGAATCTATTATTCTAATTAAAAACATTCATATTCGTATTTTAAAAATTCTTAATTTAATAAACTAAGTTTAGAATTAAAGACTAAATCATGAATTAGTATTATATATTAACTGAAAGAATTATTCCTCTTACGTATAACATAATTTAATTAGTATAATACATATTTAGTATTCATTAAATACAATTAAGTATAATAATAAGATATTAATTATTAATTACCCATTTAATATATATATATATATATGGGCTTATTAGTTCTTACCCATAATTAAAGGGAAACACCCACACGACTTGTTTCCAAAAATTGAACCCAAGCCCATCCATTTACTATTTTTAATGTATTAAACCCTCTTCCATTTCCCCCAAATTCACTCATTTCTCTCTTATTCACGCATACATATCCAATCTCCCTAACCCCCTTTCTTCTCCACTCCTCACTTTATCTTCTGCTTCGCCGTCCAAATAGAAGGTATCAACCTTAGCCCCGTCGCCTAATCTCATCTCTCTCTCTCTCCGCCCTCATCTCTCGCTCTCCGTTTGTTCTCGTCTCTCTCTCTTGGCCGAACGGCCAGCAGCCCGAAGCCACCGACGCTGTCACCGACTCCTTCTCCATCTTCAATCATCGACTAAAACAACAACCAAGAACCGAAACCCAAACTCGCCCTCGCTCAGTAACTCGACCCAATGACTCACCCTCAACTCAATCAACATAATCAAGATTCATTTATTTTATTTTATTTTATTTTTTTAAATTTTCAGATTATGCTTAAGAGTGAAATACGGTTCTAAGATTTCTGATGGCAAAGTAAAGTTATAGTGTTTTACAGTTGATTTCATGGTTATGGGATGAATGGAAATTTGCTGAGAATTGAAAAAAATTTCTTAAAATAAAGAAAAGGGTGATAAGATACTCACTGTTTTGAACCGATGACAGCTATGGAAATTGAGAAAGCTTTTCTTTTCTATGTTGTATTTCTCTTAAGACAATACGTAAATATATAAAGTTACTTCTAGTGGTAAATATCTGATTTCAAAGGCGGTGTAACTATTTATAATATTATTCTAAAAATATATCTCCATCATTATCTAATAGGACACAAATTATCTCATATGAAATAAAGCTATGATTAAGGATTTGTATGGTAAGACTTTTTAATGTAGTCCCAAAAACTACATCTTATCCAACATAATAACTTTAATAATTTCTTGAATTAGAATTTTATTCATATTTATTAAACTAGGCGCGACCTCGACTAAAATAAAAATAAGATCAAAATAAAATAATTAAATATCATGAGTAAAATTCTTATAAAATCACATAACATATTTAAATAATTTATTGAATTCGGGTTGTTACAACATAACAATCATCATTTCCCTGTCCCTGTCCTTGTTCTTCTTCCACTTCATGTTCTTGTCCCCAGCCATGATACTGATCTTCACCCTGACCCTGATATTGATCTTCACCCTGACCCTGATATTGATATTCACCCTGACCCTGATATTGATCTTCACCCTGATCCTCATACAGATCTTGACCCTGATCCTGACCCTGATACTGATCTTCACCCTCATCATATCCATAACAAGCATCATTCAAGTCCGGAATCACATTTACTCTGCTAGTCGAACCAAAGTTCATGTCTGAAGGGTAATAATCATCAAACCAATATGTCGAAGCTGCAAATCTTCTGATATTTTCTAGTTCATTATTCAGGTTTGAGCTTTGTGAAGGTCCACCCATATCAAACGAAGATTGATTGCTATAACTAACATATACCGTAGGACTGCCGACGTTCATGCATAAAGAAACTAATTCTGCATCGTTTGTCAAAATATATTTCATCATTCGCCCACTCCGCAATGCCGACAAGTAATAAATTTCATACTCCCTCCCCGGCGACATCAACATGTTGTTAATGCAAAATCTAAGATTATAGATCGAAATGGCGTCTCTAGGAAGTGCTGCAATCTGATCCCTTCCATTCACGTAGCTACAATCAACCCAATAACCTCCGAACTTAACGTTCACAATTTGACAATCCATCATCTACAAATTGAAAATGAAATTATACACAATTGCATTCGGATTTTATCTTAAATTTATGCAAAAACACTTTTTCAACGTATAAGATATTGAAAACCAATAACATACATGATCTAAACACTAATATGCATGAACCGCTAGATGGAGTACCTTGAACCGCTAGGTGTAGTTTGAGTATGTCCCTGGCGGTTCAAGCACTTTCATCTAGAGGTTCAACCGTAAATGCCTTTATTTATCATTATAATACACGAAAATCATAATATTTAGTTAAATTAAGCAACATCAAACTCATATAATCTATTCCAAATATCAAATTAATATTTTCATGTAAACATAGTAAAAATCTTTTATTTACTTAAACAAATATAAGAAAACATTCACAAATATCATGTACTACAAGATCCATCATGAACCGCTAGATGAAGTGGCTTGGACCGCTAGAGTGACTACGAGAGGTCCTAGCGGTCCAAGCCACTTCATCTAGCGGTTTATGGTCTATGTAAACAATAGCAACATTTTAGTGCAATTACTCGATTTTTATCTTCGATATCACTCTGTTTGAAGCCAGATACGAGATAATTCGAGGAGAATGTTTCCAACAACCTCTTGCTTTATTTGGGAGTGTTTTGAATTTTGTTTGGAATGTTTTTAATATTAATCATACAATGAAATCTTATGCTATATATATCAAACAATATTTTTTCAAAGCATCGTATGTTACATATATCAAACAAACATAATAGTCTAAAAATTATATTGTAATCAAGTGCACAATTATTTCTTAAAAGATGTGCTAGAATTGTGTAAGAATGTGTAAGAGTGTGTAAGAGATATATATTTTTTAATTCAAATGAGTATTTTCTACATGTGTAAAAATGTTTTGGGTATTTTGTTCATGTGATTTTTCAAAGTGGGTAGATTTCACAATTCTCACTAAATTTTAAATTTATAAAATATAATTATTTTTATATTTAAAAAACAATCAAATATTTAAAATATTACATTTCCTTAAAAATCTAAATTATTAATATATTATAAATGTTATCATGTAACCCGAACCCGACCTTATAATTTCGTATTCTTACCGGGTTGACCTGATAACAATCTGAACCTGATAAGACTTGACACTAACCCATTAATTTTCGTACGTGTTCGTGTAGGGTTATCGTGTCTGTCAAAAATTGACAGCCCTACTTCACATGTCATCTTATCTACTTAAATGCATTATTAAATAATCACACATTTGTAAGAAGGTTAGCCACTACAATATTGGACAATGTTTCAGGTTGTGGTGTGCATTACTCTTACCTCTTGTATAATTTGATTTGATGTCGTGTGGTCAGCTGGTGTTGTTTGGATGTTTGTTGTTGATTTTTAGTTGTTGGCATTTGTTATGCATGTTTTAATAAATTTCCTTATTTCATTTCAATAGATAGAATAGATAGAATGTGATATGAAGTGATGAGATATTTAATTAGAAATTAAAAATGAATGATTTTTAATAAAAAAATATAAATTTAAAAAATAATAATTTTATCAATCTAATTCATATTATCAAAATTTTGATTACTTGCCAAGATTGTGAGGAGGGTAAAGCGATTGCATCTTTGTCTTGTATCTAGAAAGCCCCAATTCAACTCCTTTTATACGCATTAATTAAATTTAAAAAGTAAGTCAGCCTCGAAATTACTAGTTGTTACACGCACTTGATGAGCTATCTATCATACGCTCTTTACACAGCAATTCAGCAATCATGTGAACTATTATCAGATCTCGCTAGCATCAAAACACCATGTTAGCTTACAATATATACGTATATATAAATATAAGATTAATTTGAATATAATTTTTATTTGTGGGTATATTTATGCCCTCCTCCATATTAAAATTTTGCCATAGTTGAGAGAATTGTCCCAAAATAGTATAATTAGAAACCACTAGAGGAGGCATGCTGCTCTCTCTCTCACTATATATATTTATATATTATATGCAAAAATAATAATGGAATCTAAATAACTAGAGTGCTATATCATGAGAGAACTTGTTCTCTAGCCTGTGATGTGATATTCCAACTTCTCTACCTAAAATTATCATTTTTCATAGGGACCATGCTTCACATGCCAATGATTTAAATAAATTATTAAACATTAAGATTCATCATTAAGCATAATTACTCCTTAAGTCATATAGAATTAATTAATGGCATGCTAATGAGGAGGCTACAATGATTATACTAGGTTTTTGCCTATTAAAATTCTAAAAGATTCTTAATAACTTGATGAGCAAATAGAAGTAACAAGAATAAGTACTAATTTTGAAATACGAGATTGTTAAACAAGAGTAAGGAATTTTAAAATAGACTAGATATAGCCATCTATGAACATGTTAATAAGTTGTGGAATATGCCATTAATTAATAATAATATTTGACGAGGGAGTGAGACGAATAGTTGAGCTAATTAAGTGCATGCATTTAACCCCATTTTCACTAGGTAACTTCTCTGTTGTCGACTTATCTTGTCACGCTATTGTTGTCACTAAATAACAAGTTTGGGATTCATTGTTGGTGCCCATATTTAAGAATCTTTGAAAATACTCAATAGCTGTTTGTATATGCAATGACAAATTCAATGAATTAGCAACACATGCAAGTACGTGCAATATGTGCCTTTTTACCAAATTTGGTTTATAATTAATTGAACCTTACACACTTACATTTGTGTTAATTAAATTTTTATATTAACAAAATTTCCTTTTCTGACTGTTATTTTTCCCATTTTGTTTTCTGAAAAGTTCCCAATAATTAAGTAAAGAGTGAACACATGATCACGGATGAGTCTGACACATTCTCAAAGCTTAAAATCACATTAAAACATGAAATAAAAGTAATGAAAAAAAATCACTTTTGATTAACTTATGGTATCAATTTGAATGAGTAACATATAAACTGGTGCACGCATCTAAGTTTCATAAACTGAAACAATTAGTGCGTGATGTGATGTGATGTGATGTGGTGGGTAAATGGAAATGGTGGCTGTACCTGCCATGTAGCCTGTATAACACATAGTCCATCGCACGTTAAGACAAGATCGAATTCCATTTCATTTAAATAAAAATAATATTATCATTTAATTTGTTTGTATCTATACATGAAAATATGTAATACAAACATATATGCTAGTTGGACATGATGTCTTATGGTGATGGGCCAAAGCAGGAAATGCACGTGGATGAGTCTCATCCTTAATTCCTACTAGATCTACATCTCTCTTTCAAACTCTGTATCTATCTATCTATTAATTAATTGGAATTGCAAATTCATGAGAAGAAACGAATTAAGGAGACATATATACAAACAACTTCTCGAGTCGAGGTGATCTCCTTCCAAATTATAATGTAGAAATATATTTGTCATCAAACATATACAAAGATAGAATAATTACACATCAGTAGATTTTTTTAAAAAATATAAAGGCTTAGGAAAAAAGCAGTCGAGCAAATCTTAATACCAAAGGCATGAGCTTTTACACTGCATTACATTATAGGCTTTTGCTTAATCTGATCTCACCGGGATTCATTATTTAAATAAGAACGACAATAATTAAAAGAAGATCTTGCAGGAAAAAGGTAATTAAAGAAGGTGATCACTCATGTCACATGAATTCCCGCCAAATAAGTATATTAAATAAGAAAGCGATAGACAGAGAGTTAGAATACAGACCATTAGGTGTGTAAGTGAGTCGAGACAGTTTGCGAAAGTGATAGACAGAGAGTTAGAATAGAGACAGTTTGCGAGCTACTCGGGATCGACTTGTGATAAACTCAAACTAGACTCGATGTTTATCGAGTCGAGCTTCAGCTCGAGCTACTTGAGTATATATCGAGTCCGAGTTCGAGTTCAATGTTACTCCGCTTGCGAGCCTACTCGAGCCTATGTTATGATTTTATATTTATACCCTCTATTGTTAAACGAGCCTAAACAAGATTAATCGAGATAAAATTCAAATTATATCAATATTAATCGAGCCTAATCGAGTCGAGTTCGAGCTCAAAAAATTAAAACTCGATCGAGTTGAGCTCGAGCTTGACAACTATGAGTCGAGTTCGAGCTCGAGCAAGCCAATACTCAACTCGACTCGGCTCGTTTAAGACTAGGTCGAAGCTCTTATTCAATTGATTGGTCTTTGGGCGGTGAACTATGTAAATGGGATTTTATAGGCCCATTTAAGAGTGGTGGGCAATATTTTAGGCCCACCATCACAAGTCTATTTTAACAGAACACAATTAGGCTAAATCTTTATATAAACATATTTTTACTTTTAACTTGCATCGTTACCAAATCAAGCAATTGCTCAGCTTTTCAATGTTTTTCATCACACAGGCAAATACTAGTGAAAGAATGCCGAGAGACACGAAAATCGGCGTAGCTCTGGATTTCTCCAAGAGCAGCAAATCCGCGCTGCGCTGGTTGATCGATCGATTGGCTGATAAAGGCGACACGTTGTACATTCTCCATATCAAACCATACTCCGTCGATTCTCGTACGTCGACCTCTCCATTTCTACTCTTTTACATTCTCATTTTTCTTATTTGATTTGATTTTGATTTTGGGCGAAATTTTCCGATCGCAGCTCTGATGCCGTTGTCCGAGTTTAGCGAGCCAGAGAGAATGAAGAAGTACAACGTCACCATGGATATTGAAGTTCTCGACATGCTGGACGCTGCCGTGAGGCAGAAAGAGGTGATTCGATATCTCATTCTGTTACCAATTTCTGCATTTATATTCAATTTCATAGAATAAGGAGAAGTAATCTAGATCTGACCAAACATGTGGTGGAATAAATAGATAAATGTGGTGGTAAAGTTGTTATGGGGAGATGCAAGAGAGAAGCTCTGTGAAGCTAGTGAAGATCTGAAATTGGATTCTTTGGTTATTGGACAATCAATCATCCAAAGGTATTTTCATATCCCATCGCAAAAAATTTCAGTTTCATTGTATTTGATCTTCTATACTTATTGAAATAATATTTGTATGGTTATGGCATCATTAGAGATGTATGATGATTTATTTATTTAACTATTAATGCTGTGTAGGATTATTCTGGACAGTGTGAACAACTACATGATGCTGAATGCACATGTTACCATAGTGAAGGACATATAAATTTACAAGAGTGGATCATAATTCATAGATGTGCCTTGATAAGTAGTGTAGATCATTCAATAGGTTGAAAACTTGCATATTTTTAGAACAGTTTAAAAATTGCTCACTTGTACTCACAATTTACATTTTTTAAATTTTATTCATAAATGAATTCTGCTGTTAGTATTTATTATTATTATTATTATTATATATATATATATATGATTTCTTAACGTTTTTGTACGTTGATGAACTCCGTGTATGACACAAGCAAAAGTCAATAAAAGTAACTGTTAGATATATTATCTTTCTGAACACGTATAGATGATCTACTATATGTGGATGGCTTGTCCCAAGCATTCAGATAAAATAATCACAATCTCCAAAGTTGGATTGAATGTGAGTGTGGGGTGTAAGAGCATGTACAATGGGAGGAGGGTGCTAGTGCTTGTCTAGGTGGCAAATTTTAGCACCCCCCCTTAAATTTGCCCCCCATTGGGGATTCCCTATTTTAGAACCAAGGTCCTTACTTAAGGTCTTGGTTCTTACCTTTTTTTTTCTTTTAATCTTTTAATTATTTTATAATACTTTTATATATATATTTTTTGTTTACAGCTTTTCCATTTTGCTGATTTGTATACCTTTTCTTAGTTTATGTAATGTAGCTTTTCATTAGTTTATGACCGTTTTGCTGATTTGTATACATTTTCTTTTATATATATATATATATATATATATATATACTGCATCTTTATTACCGTTTTTTTATAGCTTTTCTTTAGTTTATTACCGTTTTTTTCTTTAGTTTATTTGCTGATTTGTAGCTTTTCTTTAGTTTATTACCGTTTTTTTTATGACCGTTTGAGTTGGGTGCACTGTCTTTAATTTCATGCAACAACTTTTTTAATGATTTTTATATCTCATTTATTCTATAAATACTACATCTTATATTCATTTCTACTACACCAAATATTTACTTCATCTCTTATTTTACATTCTTTTTTCGATATAATTTATTATCCTTTGTTAATATATTTTCAATGGATAAAGATTCGTCTAATTATGATCCAAATTCATATCAATATTAAAATCCTTCTTCTTTTGACCCACAAAATTTCCAACAATTTTCTAATTTTTCACAATTCTCAAATCCTCAACAATTTCTAAATCCGAGAGGATTTTCCCATCCGCAACAATTTCCCAATCAGCAACAATTTTCCCCTTCTCAGATGTTCTCGAATTCTCAACAATTCTCTTCTCAATATTATACTCAACCTGAAGGATTTAATCAAGGTCAAAGATTCCAACCTTCCGAGATGTTTCCCCCTACCAACTTGTCTGCAAAAGGGCTTGACATGATCAATCTCAATGATGAGCCAGACATCAACGACAATGACAAAGATTTCACTCACAAGCGACATGACTACACTAGCAAAGAAAGTGAGGTACTTGCAACTTGTTGGGTCGATATAAGTGTTGATTCTATTATTGGAAATGATCAAAAACAGGATCAATATTGGAAGCGAATTTCTGTTGCTTACAATAAAAATCGCCCACGAAATACTCCAGAGAGGAATCCAAAAATGTTGAAGTCTCATTTCATGAAAATACAAAAGGATACGAAGCTATTTCAAGAATGCTACTCTCGGTGTTATGCAATGTGGCCTAGCGGTCACAGTGATGCAGATATCATGGCCCGCGCCCATAGTGAATTCAAGGTACATTCAAATGATAAGTCTTTTAAACATGAAGGTGTTTGGAATATTCTTAAGGAGAGCCCAAAATTTGCCACGGTGGATGGCAATATCCATTCTTCGAAGAGGACCAAGATATCAAATTCTGGTGCATACACTACCTCACCAAATCCAGAATCAATTACAAGTGAGCACCCTCATGCTCGTCCAGAGGGACAGAAAGCTGCAAAGAGAAATGCAAGAGAGAAAGGAAAGGGGAAAAAAGCCACTGGTAATGACGACCTTATGGAAAGCTTCATGAAGTCTCAAAGAGAAATACAAGAAGCTGCAAACTCAATGCAATTCAAGAACGATTACTGCATTGTGATGCGAAATACATCAAAAATGACAGTAGAACAAAAGGAATTTCACGACAAAGTATGCGATCAGATTAAGAAGAAATGGGGTTGGACTTAATTTGTATTATATTATTATTTGTTTTACTATTTTTTACATGCAACTTTGTATTTTTTTTATTTTTAGGAATTTAATTATGTATTGCACTTTATTTGTATTGATCTAATTTTAATTATGTATTGCACTTTATTCCTCTAGTATATTGAATTATCATTGCATTCTATAAATATGTATTGCACTTTATGTATTCCTCAATTATTGCACTTTATGTGTTCCTCAATAATTTAAATATGACCGTTGGCATTATCATTGCATTATTCAAATTTTGTTTTAATAATATTTAATGTTACCGTTGACACTATTATTGCATTATTTAAATTTTGTCAGAATAATTAGAATGTGACCGTTGCATTAAAAGCATATTGAATTTATTGTAAGAAAACGGTCATGTCATTTTTTCAAATTCTCAATGCTATAAATATATCATTCCACTCATTCATTTATAATAACTTCATTGCAACTCCCTCACATATATTTTAATATATCAACATTATATCTTACCCATTTTTTTCCAAACACATAAAAGATGTCTTCTTCCTCTAGTGATTGTGACAATTCCATCGATGATGAGGCGGATCTAAATGCCTTAGAATCATGGAACGAAACCAATCAACGTTTTTCAACTATATTCAGGCACAACAAGATCCACGACGCAATAGAGTGTTTGTGCGTCGAGATCGTAATGCAGAAAATGTTCAGCTCATGAAGGATTATTTTGACGAAAATTCAACTTGGGGTGCAAGTGTATTCCGTCGACGTTTTCGTATGTCAAAAGCGTTATTCATTCGAATCGCTAGTTCATTGGAGACAAACGATGCGTATTTTCAGCTCCATCAAGATGCAACAGGTACAAATGGTTTCACACCTTTACAAAAATGTACGGTGGCACTACGACAACTAGCAAATGGTGGTGGAGCCGATCAATACGACGAGTATCTCCGTGTTGCAAAATCAACAGGTATTGAATGTCTTAAAAAATTTTGTCGCAGTATCATTGATATTTTTGGTGCAGAATACTTAAGAAAGCCAACCACTGATGATTGTCAACGTCTACTTCAGATGCACAAAGAAAAACACGGTTTTCCCGGAATGATCGGAAGTCTCGATTGTATGCATTGGGCGTGGGAAAATTGTCCAGTAGCGTGGAAGGGTCAATTCACTCGCGGTGATCAAGGTCGCCCTACAATAATTCTTGAAGCGGTTGCCTCTCAAGATTTATGGATATGGCATGCTTTTTTTGGAGTTGCCGGATCAAATAATGACATCGATGTACTTAATCAATCTCCACTGTTCAATGACACCTTACTGGGAAATGCACCACAAATAAGTTTTACAGCTAACAGTGTACGATACAATCATGGCTATTATCTAGTTGATGGAATTTATCCCGAATGGCCTACCTTCGTCAAGACTATTCCACAACCCACAGATGACAAACGGAGGTTGTTCAAAATGATGCAGGAAGCTGCACGAAAAGATGTTGAACGAGCATTTGGTGTCCTCCAAAAACGATGAGCAATTATTAAAGGTCCATGTCGACTTTGGTTCCGAGAGCATATAAAAGATATCATCATCGCTTGTATTATTATGCACAATATGATAGTCGAAGATGAGAAAGAAGGCGTCACTGATTTTACAGATGATGACGATGATGTCGGATCTAGCGATAGAGGGCGTGCAACACAAGGAGCGACTCCGTCATTTCGAGCATATATAGAGAGGTCAACAAATTTATGAGATAAACGAGCTCATAAAAAATTAGAACACGATTTAATTGAGCATATGTGGCAGCACTTTGGCAACGATGATGAGTAGTTTTTTTTGTTATTGCATTTTGCCTTTAGTTATGCGTGTTATTTTCAAGTTTGTATTGATTTTGAATCATTATAATATTTTCTAATTTTCATTTGTAATAGGTATCGCAAAATAAGTATTGTATGTTATATGGAATTTTCAAGTTTATTGCAAATTTATCTATCCTTTATCTTTCTTTTTCATTGCTTACATTTAGAATATTTTAAATAATAAAATATTAAAATTCATTTTATAAATTCAATTAAAAAAAAACTATATAAAATCAAAATAATAAAAGGTATTAAATTAAACTAATCATAAAACATAGTATATACATAAAATATATAAATCAAAATAATAAAAGGGATAAATTGTATTAAAGTGGGCTCCATCAAATAGTATTAGCACCCCAAAATTAGTACCCATCATTGTTGATGGTTCTAATTTTGAGGTTCTTATACATGTGTCAAAATTAGAACCCCAAAAGGGGTTCTACCATTGTAGTTACTCTAAGGCAACCAATGCAGCAACTCCAAGCTTCTCAGCTTCACCGCTTATCGTGAATAGGGATATATCGACATACACAGAGAGAAACAAACTCTCTTTTGGTGGATTTGGAGTGAAGAAGATATTGATAGATTATCCGAGCATAGAAAGGAAAGGGAAGAAGGTGAGCAACAAGGATAGAACGGATTGAGTCCAAGAGTCATGAATTTGTTGATGATAGTTTCTTTCTATATTCGTCCATCAATTTGCCAGAGTTTATATTCATTTGCAATGTTAATGGAGAAAGAGGAGTAATGTTTTACTCTATCACGATTCACACAAGCTGACAATTTCCTTGTGCCAGCGAAAAATATTCGGATGAGTTGTGCTTAATAAAATACTCCTCCATCCACAAAGTAGCTTCTCATTTAACTTTTTATTTTTGGCAATCCCTTACTCCACTCACTACTCAACACATCATCAATAATGTGGATCTCATTCTCCACTAACTACACACTACTTAATATATATCATCATTAATGTGAGTCTCTTATTCCACTCATTACTCAATACACTTTACACATCATCAATAAAGTGGACCCCACTCCCCACTAACTGCACAACACTCAATACACTTTACACACTATCTACTAAAGTCAAACAATTTATTAAAACCCGTGTCCGGTCGAATCGGGAAGGTACTTCGTGGATGGAGTGAGGAGGACATAATTTTGTAAAATATCCACATGATACTTATAAACTATTACTTCTTGTAAAGACAACAAGTCGTTGTAGTATAGTGGTAAGTATTCCCGCCTGTCACGCTGGTGACCCGGGTTCGATCCCCGGCAACGGCGGTTTTTTACCAATTTATTTATCTATTTTTTTTATAATAATCAACACCCACTTCTTGAATTATGAGATTCATGACAAATTATTTTCTTTTGCACGCTTTATATAATAAATTAACAAATGCTTTGCAGCTTACACTGTGCGGACGTAGTAACTTCTTTACATGCACACACTTGTTCATATTATCCTATTTCTATTTTATTTAATTAATAACTAGTTTTCGGGTTTGGTTTGCTTTGCAGCTTACACTTTTCCTTGAAGCCTCCCACCAAAATACTGTTTTAATGGGTAATTGCTGATGTACATATATGCATATTCACATATGTGAATGATGTTGAATAAGCAAGATTTGTAATTGTATCCAATTACGTGTTACTTCCATCCCATTATTTCTAGCTTGGTTTGATCAAAATTATGAGTGTTTTTTTATCAAACCAAGTCAGAAATAGTGAGATACGAGTATTATGTAAAATTAAGGTCTTAATTGTGTAATGCAGTAAATAATTTCTATCTTGTGCTATTTTAGCTTTGGCCAACAAATAATTGACACGTCTCATCATCTTGGATTGTTTTTCTATACACGCGTTGTTCATTTTACACAAAAGACACTACTTTGTACTAAAATGGATACAGTCGATTTTCGGCAACTCCCAATCAAGAATGATTCCTTTTGGGGGAATATGAGCATCTCCTATCTTGAAATCTCTCAAGAACAAGAAGTAGATTCCATATCCTACCCATCCAGTTTAGGGGACATATATATGGATTCACACACAATCAAAAGCAACGAAAACAAAACGCTTGGACCAAGCTCTTTCTTTATCTGCATACTGCAATCTTATCGAACAAAAGACACTGACACAACACTCAAAATCCTTTGTAAATTGTAATCAGTGATACCAATTTACCACCAAACTCTTGGCATGAAATATGCACACATGACACAACACAACGCAAACTCTGAAACTATCAACTTTGTCTACCATAAAACAAGATATATAAAGGCAAAGGAAGGCAAGAGCACCTTCTATTAATCCATGCAACATTAGTACCACTATTATTTTGTCGTATCGTGTCACGTGCTGTGCTTGTCTTTGGAGAATGGGTATATATTCATAAAACGAAAGATACCCAAAGAGCGAAACTACTAAATGCGTATTAAATTTGATAGAGCTGATAAATATAATTAGCTTAGCTAGTGTTTCTATTTCTCTAAACTTTATCATATCCTTTACAAGGAGAAAGAAAAGAGCATAGAGCGCTTACTAGCTACATTTACTAATATTGCATCAAATGTGGCCAAAAGTAGCTGACATTTTTAATATAAGAACTGTCGCCCACCATCTACTTTCTTCATTACAAAGAGCAGGATCAACAGCCACAGCCACAACCACAACTACTGTCTGATCGATGCACTATAATGCTATATTATATATATATCATATATTAATATACAATATATATGCCTGCAAATAAGAAAATGAAGTATAAAGTAAATTACATTTACATTTGTTGGAGATGGCTATGTATTATGATCATATCATCATAAAATAGATGTGTAGGTAATCATCTGCACTTGCAAGAATGAGTTAAGTACTTACTCATCATAATTACCTAGTCAAGTATGTGTAAGATTCACGGCCATATTTTAGGTTCTAGTAGTAAAGAGATCCTGCCAAAAAAAAAAAGAGAAATAATTCATAAACTCAGATAGTTTGTCAACATTATTTGCTAGAGATATAATCAGAGCATCATACCCTGCCACCAGTTCCCTCTTGAAGCACTGCCCGAATCGTCTTCTCCAGCATCTTTGTTGAACTAATACAAAACCATTTTTGGATTATGAATCAAACACTAATTGATGAATATGCTACAGAACAACACAATCTCTGAAATAATTCACGAGAAATCGAAGTATATGAGGGTGGCGATTTGAAAGGAATATGCTCCTAATGAGTTTGGAAATTACTCACAGTTGTGTGAGGATCCTGAGCACTCTGGGGTCTAGAATAAACATCCTGACCCCCGTAGTATATCGATGAGCTGTAATGACACGGCTGCACATTTTGCTCTGAATAATATGAACCTATGACCTTGCTATCCTTGCTCTGACTCTCCCCTTCGCCACCTGAACCATTTCCATCTGGATGCACATACACACATAAGTGAAGTCATCAATCATGAGTACTGACCTTTTCATTAATAGATCATCTTGAAATCTTTCAAGTAAGCAACAACACAAGCAGACTTAAGTCCTTGACAAACACTATTCATGTGAAGCAATACAAATCACGCGATAGATCAAAGATACCTGCAACGCCATTCTTCGCAGTCCAAGATGGGATTTCTGACGTTATCTTCTTCTCAGTTTCAGAGTACTGGTGCGAATCCCGACCCGCAACCTTAGCCAAACACAGTAAATAAAAGGATGTCCGAATATGATTTTCATTATACACGTCCCTATGCTATGTAGTAGTAGTGCTCGGATAGGTCAAAGTCATGATATTCTGTTCCATAATGAAATACTAAATGAAATATTGACTATGGTTATTTATAATTTTGGCTCTCCTGAGATTAATCAAAACCTTGATTTAAGAAAGCTCCAGCCCCCACCTTTTTCTTCTATGTTTATACCGAAAATGGTAAGACATAAACTCAATGGTATAAAATAGAGTGTGAAGGAGATTACAAAACGACATGCAATGCTGCTACAACATAAAAACCAAGTCTTTTTCACTCAGCAAAACAAGCCATCAAAACAAAGTGCCAGAAGAGCAAATAAAGACTCTGAATTTAACAGAATTTCGTTAAAACTGTGAGGACGCAAAGGCCCATTTACGTAATCAAGCAAAAATGCATAATCATAATTAAGGAAAAAAGAAAGAACGTTTGTTTATCACCTTGGGAGGCGGCGGAAACATTGAACTTAAAATCCCAGATCGCGAAGCAGCTGCTGTAGAAGAATCCTTAGCCCCAAAAAGCTCAGAAGCAAGTGAAGAACTCGTTTGCTTTCCTCCTTCCATTCTCTCTCTCTCTCTCTCACACACAAGTATTGAAATGGATGCTATTGTATAGTAAACGAGAAAACCTTCCCAAAGTATTATTATATACAACGTCCACCGTCACCAAAACGTAACCGCCGAGAATCTTTTCCCGCAAACAAACAGAAACCAGAAGAAAAGGCAAAATCGAGTGGGGGAAGATAAAATTATTTCACAAAAATATTTTAAAGAAAAAGTTGAAATGGGCAATGGAAGAAAAAACAAAGCAAGACATGTGAATGGTCTTCTCTCATACATAAATATATATAATGAATGTTGGGCAATACATCGGTTAAAGAAAAAGAAAGAAAGGGCAAGAAAAAGAGGAAGCATTGCCACAATCAAGATCATAATACACACAAAAATTTGTTTATTGATTATAATAGATTACACGTGAATGATCTTCTCTCTCCGATGATCAACTATTCAAAAGAATAATTAATGTCCTTTCGGATAAAAAGAAAAAAGTAAAAATTTATCATTTTGGTTCAAGTTTTTCAGTTTCAGTTACTCCACTTGACGTTATATCCCAACCCTGCCTGGACTCTAACGGGATTGCGCCACGTGGCAGGGATGGTGTACTACGTGGGCCCCTCTTCCAACTCCCAAGTCCCAACCCCTCACTGCCACGACTGCCTACTGGATAATAACGATCCCTTGCCCCTATTCTAATTATTTTTACTTATTCTATTCGATTTTCTGTTCTGTTTTAACTTATCATCGTACTGTCGCTTTCCTCGAAACACAATTTCTGACAGTTGTTTTCTCAAATTCACACCATTTATTTTAATTAGTGTTTCAATTGAACTAAAATTGCATTTTTTCTTTCTTTGTTTCTTTCTTGCAAGTGAGTAGTGATTTTAGTTTAGAGTGAATAACCGCTTTGACAAGATTTAATAAATAGTAGCCGTAAATAATTAAAAGCTTCAGTCGGTGTACCGACATACCATGTACGGTTCTGGAATTAGTTTTTGGAACTACTGTATGTATGTGGTTGATTTAATAATCCAAATTTCATGTAAAAGTTTTTTTTTTTTTACCTATTTATTTCAAGTATGGGTTGTACGTTCACGGTTGGACTAGACCCATTTGAATTTTGTCCAATTTTTCTATGATAATGCATCCAAATTTCGTACCAATAATAATGCACTATATTGTAGGTGCAACAATAAAACAAAACAACGAAATTTGATCCCGATTATAATTAAAACTACAGTACTCCATTTTCCACTATGGCTTTTGATATAGAGCCATATATATTTCTCAATTACCTGAAAAATAGGGGAAGAAAGAAAATAAATTTGGATGGCCAAGTTTGAGCGAATTTAAGGATTTCAAGATCCGAAAAAACCCCTAAAAACAAGACCCGGAAAAAGAGAATGTGATAATAATTTAGTGGTGGAGTCACTACTGCTACAGAAATGAATCACTCTCTGATTTGGTTCAATGAATGTTGTCGAAAAATTGCATTTTGTAAGATACCCACAGAAAGGAAATAATTTTTTTATTTTCGACGGTTAATTTGTTGTGATTGATTGTGTTGCAACTTTGATTGCTAAAAGGAAGGGCATAAATGTGAACAAATCTTACTATATAAATATCACTCTACAATGAGAATAGTCATCGTTTAAAGTTCATTCTTTTTTATCCATTTCTTATATAAATTATAATTTCACTATTTCTTCTTTGTTCATCTCACTCTAAAAAGGATCGTATTATCAGTCTAAATTTGTAAAGATAATAGTATCCCTCATTTGAGTGGAATGAAGAAGGAATCAATTGTGGAATTATAATTTGAATAGAATGAAAGGATAAAAATAAAAATTTAATATATGATTATACCTTTAGAGATAAATTTATCCATTAACTAGAATACAATCTTAAAGTTATATTAGGAAAATGCAGTTCATTTATGATTCAGAAAAATAAGCAACTAAAACTTTAACGTTTTCTTTTAACAATATTTATAGTGTTCTAAAATTTTTTTCATAGAGAAAAAAAGCATCCCATAAAATTCATTACACATTTATTTTTTATACAATTTAAATACTTATGAAAAGCTTATAAGAAGAAAAAAAAAATTTAAGAATCACAACTGCCACTCTCATGTTAACAAACATAACATTAAAACCTTTATTTGAGAGAAACCATTCCAAAAGTAAAGAGAGAAAAATGTGGCACTTCCGAATATTTTGAATGTGCATTTTCAATTTTATGAATGGCCTTGATCTCTTCACAAATAAATATGTGCGTGTTTTGAATATTAATGATGGTGTGTAAATTTAGATATAGTTTATTAATTGAATATATTTATCAAAAACTCATTTAGAAATTTAATTTAAAGTTTGCGTTAGGATTTTATAAATTCATGTGTTTTATTTAAGCTTTATATCTCAAATGAGTAATACTCTCATTTCAATCATTCAATTATTTAATTTTTTTTTGTACTTTATCATAAAAATATAGTAATATATAATTTTTTAAATTAATATTTATATTTTTCTAATTTTGCCATTCCTTTTATTTTTTATTTATCAAAATATTTTTTATGACATGATTAGAAAATATAAGTGGAGTTTTTAGTATTTTTATTAATTCAATCTTTGTATTTTGTAGATTCGATTTTGAGAGGTTACTAATATTGTTACATATTTGCACATATATATATATATAATATATATATATAGGATTTTGATTTAAGATGAACGAGAAGAGATCTACTTGAATCTATAACGTAATTTATGAAAATGCGTTCGGAATCGTACTATCTCTATTTTTATTTCTAATATAATTTTTTCATTTTTTATTTTATTTTTATAAATTTAATTTAATTATACTCAGATAATAACTAAATAAAATCGATGGACCTTATTTTCAATTAATTAATTACAAATAGTAGAGTGAGACTAGATAATTAATTAATATATGACACATTTAGTATGTGTAAGGAGCATGATATGCATGCTAGCTAGCTATCTTCATACAGTTACTCGTACGTAGGTATAACAATAAAAGACAAGAAAAGTAAGGTTGTTATTATAGAAGGAAGGGGAAGAATGTGAAGTCTGGCCATGGCCTTATCTCTTTATCCTTGTCGGAGTGGGACAACAACAAATTAAGAGGTTTTGGTCATGTTCAATCTCTATCTATATCTATGCTCATCTGCTATACAAATTAATTTTAAATCGTACACAATTAGTTTAATTTGCATATAGTACTTACCATCATGTTCTTCTTAATTTTGCTTTAAGTCATAAAATATTCAAGTATAATTTTATTCGATTGAAAGCAGTCGCAGTTTTAATTAAATTAAACTGTGTCAAGAACAATATGAGGTGGACGAAAGAAGTAAATTATACTTCATTTATTATAGAGAATTTACGTGTACATGCATAACATGACTAGTTATTAAAGTAAAATAGAATAAACAGTGATGGGCATTGTCGTTTTCTGGTTGAAATAGTATAGCTAGTCAAAGTAATACAATTTGTGGTATGAGTGATTGCAGTGGAGCTATACAATGTGTTTTTGTCTGATGATTATTATTATTGTTGTTGTTATTTGTTTACTGGGTCTCAATGGATCGGATCGAGAGCGATATATCATTGCAAATAATTAATTAACTTACCTCTCAAAATATAGGATATATATAATAATCATCAAACATGCATAAAAGAATAGGTTGATTACTATTTTGGCTTTTCTATCCAATTCCGTGTTAGGTTATGATCGTTGATTCGATATCATCATTAATATATATATATATAGAGAGAGAGAGAGTGAGAGAGTTGAAAACAAATACCTTTACTCTTGAGAAATACATATTTATAATTTATTAACACAAGATATGCTAAACTAACGTACTTCTACACAATAGATTATATTTAGCTGCAATTGAGGTATATAGTACTTGAAGTATTGTAAAATGGATTTTCAAGTTGTATTCTATTTGAGAGAAAAATTTATCCCTTCAAAATGAGGAATTGAGGGTTAAAAATATAATTATCCTTTAAATCTCATCTTGTTTTTTTATTACTCACTACTATATCTAAATTATAATTCCACCATTTTTCCTCCTTCCTTACAATCTAATAAGGGATAATATTATCACTTCAAAATATCTACTGTCCAGAGTGCCAACAAGCATGCGTCCGTTTGCTTCTGCTGTCAGTAGATTCTTTTATCGCGACATTCTCACTGAAAGATAGATAGTGAATGAGATTATGAAACTCTCTCCTGGAGCTGCAGAACTAACGATTCTATTTGAAAGTCGAATTAGTCACTTTTACACGAATTTTCAAGTGGATGAGATTGGTCGAGTGATCTCGGTTAAGGCGAGCAGTAGAAAGAACATGCTTCCAAGCGTCATTGGTTCTCTCTAGTTACTTCCCATTCCCCAATTTCAGTGGACAAACCCCCGACCCCCTCCAAACAAGGATAAAAGCTCATACAATTGGTTAACCGAAAATGAGGCATTAAGAAAGAGAAGTAGCTACTCTCGAAAGCCCTCTTCCTGCTTTTAAATAAGTTGTTGGAGGCAAGAACCCCAATAAGGACACTAGTCTCCATGGCATGCCTAGAATTTGGAATGATAATATTATCACTCTTTATATAAGAGCGAGTGATAAAAAAAAAGGAGATTTAAAAGAGAATTATACTCATAACCTTCACTTTATATGAATAAATTTATCACTTAATAGAACACAATCTTAATGTAAATAATAATCAACATAAAGAAGTGATCGATATAATAATAATAAGTGAAAATAAAGAAGTGGTATTGGAGAAAATCTTATCCCACAAGGAAAGCAGAGGTTGTGACTGTGAGGAGTAGTGTTATTTATTACAAGGGACAAAGTGTTTGGCTTTGAGCATTTGATAAAGTTGGGACACTTTATATGAATTTGGCATCACCATTTCACGCTTAAAGGTTTGGATAACCTTTGGGAATATAATAATGGGATTGAGAATACCAATCTTAGAGTTCCAATTTTATTGAACATCATACATATTTTATTCTAATTGTTTTAAATAAAAATTAAATTATATTAAATTTAAATACAAACTTACATTACGAGAGAATGAAACCGAGACCTATTGAATTAGGAATGAACGCAAAGACCAATTCTACTCTAATTTGTTAAGCATACTGTCGTCCACTAACTCATTATCCTTGATATACTCTTTATTATGTATTTTAAATTATTTATATATTTATTTTATTATAATATAAAGAAATTGACCATAGCTTCATTCATGAGCGTGTTGCGCGTTAAATTTTGATCTTATTGTTTTTACTAAATATAGTTTTTTTTCTTCTTTAACTTAATTACAGTGCTGGTGTATATTGAGTTCGTATTCACTAAAAATGCAAAGTGTTAATTAATCAGCTGTAAAATTCAACCCGATCTATTTACTTATCCTTGTATGAAATTATTCTAAATCGACTATATCTTCTAATGATTCTATTTATATATAAGGTGAATTATGCAAAATACCCTATTCTATACCGTTTACAAGAAAAATATCTACATTGTAAAAATTATTTAAAATATACATAAAATTATTAAAATAACCTTAAATTAACCCTCATATCTGTAAAACTGATAGATTTCCACTCATCTTTCACTCAACGTCTCGGTAATGAGGCCCATATGAGTATTTAGTCAAAGTTTCACTATTTCTTAGAAGAAAAATATGAGAAATCACGAATATTAAAAGAGAGAAGCGAAAGAGGGTTTTATTTGTGTATTATCGGATTTTGAGAGAGAGAGAGGGATATTATTTTTCAAAGAGGGAAGGTTTCTCTATATTTTTTCGCCGGGTTTTTCTCAAAGTGTGGTCATCATATTTTCTTCTTGGCCAGTTATAATATTAATTTATTTTATTAATTATGCTTGTTTGATTTTTAGTCAAACCCTAATTTTTTTTTATTCTAATTTTTTCAACTCATTATTTCTCCAGATTGTGTTTCCAGATTTTGTCTCCAAATTTCTCCGAAGGAAGGTTTTCGAACGAAGTATGCCAATTATTTAAAACTTTAGGATCTAATTACGGTAGGTCAAATTTTATGATCTTACTAATATTACAGTAGGTCAAGTTTTATGTATTTTAGCATAATATTTTTGCATATATCATTTTTATTGTTTTAAAACTTGAGTTTGATTTAATTATTTAGGCACGAGAAACGAGGGAGCTACGATTTAATTTAATTTGTGTTTAGTGTTTATTTCATTATTATTTACTTATTTAATTTAATTTGTGTACGATAAATGCATATTTAGTGATCGTACTTAATATGAATTCCAAACTCATCGTGCAACTCTTGTATCATCTCATTCATTTTAATTATTTGAAAATCAAGACGAATCTTCTTCGTAAAGTACGTAGGCACGATCTTTGAGTGAAATTTTGTTGGTGGAACGTAGTTGAATGTCATGATGCACGTATGCTTATCAATAAACTTGTAAGCTCTCCAAGATTGATTTGTATCATCACCTGATCTAGATCAGAAAGTGAACAAAAAAGCATTAGTCTTGTATTATCAGACTTATATATTCGATATTGCACGTCTCGTTCCATGTATCAGATACCAACAACAACTATCAATTGATCATTCGTGTCGTATATGACACATTTCTCTAACTCTGATATTTGGAACGGGTCTTCTTCACATGCCACAAGTGAAGCTCTATCCGTCAACAGAATCACATGCACCAATTGATCGATCTTAATTTTCGAGGTGAGATTGTACGAGGTGCAGAAAGTAGTAACACGGGATTTACGTGGTTCGACTTTTAATGAAGTCTACGTCCACGGAGAGGAGAGCTGATATATTTATGACTTGAAAATAGCAATTACAGAATGTCCGTTCTAATCTAGATTTGAGAGCCTATTTATAGACAATTTAGAGGCGGTTATGCTAAGTGGGCCGAGGTGCTGGGCTTATGGGCCGAGCTATTGGGCCTAACCGCTGGGCCGAACTGCTCTTGGGCCGAGGTGACTGGGCCGAGCTGCTCTTGGGCCGAGGTGCCACTAATGGGCTTCTATTGGGCCTTGTTTGATGGGCTACATCCCATCACATCCCCCCCTCAAAAGAAGATCGGCACCGAAGTGGAGATCTTGACGAGGTGGGCGGAGTGATGATCTGGACGAGGTGAAGATCTTGCGGTTGCCGAAGTCGAGGTGAAGATCTTGTGGTTACTGAAGCCGAGGTCGAGGTGAAGCTTTTGACGAAGCCGGAGTAGTAATCGTAGTGGTGGAAGACAGCTGTTGTAGAAGGTCGCGGGCGACACGTGTCTCATTCCTGTTGGAGGAGCCGAAGAGGCGGGATTTTGAAAAAGAGGCGGTTGAGAAAAGGTGAAGTGATGTCTATAAAGGCTTCCTTTGGAAGCTAATAAACACTTTTTACTTTTCGCAACCCTAATTTCACTTTCCCATCTGCAAAAAGCTCTTAACCTTTCTGCCATTTGTCGATTTCGAGTTCGAGAGAAAAAGGACCTTCATCCTCTGAATCTTTTGAACAAGTAAGTATTCGCTAGTATGTCTTCCTCTTCTGCTTCTTCTTCGTCTTCTTCTTCTCGCACCCCAGTCGATCCTGAGGTAGTAGAGTCTCCCTCGCCGATTAGGAGTTTTCCGGCGAGGGTTTCTGTTAGGGTTTTTACCCGTGCTTTTTCCCCTCCCGTATTTCGGGAGGTTGAGTTCTTGCCTCCCTCTGGGTCGGGTGCGGTGCTGGATTTTTCTTCCACCATGAGTGACTCGCACATGGTGAATCTGGCCCGTCATTTTGTTTTCCCCGAGTCCATGGAGTTAGTTGTTCCTCGGGAAGAGGATAGGGGTTGCTCCCCGCCTGTAGGTTTTTTTACTGTTTACGAAGACTACCTGCATTTTGGTCTTCGCTTTCCTTTGAGCCCCATTTTTTTTGAGTTTTTGGAGAGGTGGAGGCTGCCTCTGGGGCAGTTAGCACCGCCGTCGATCAAGCAGATCGTCGGTTTTTGTATAGAGGTCGGCAGCCGCGGGGGCTCGGCCTCGTTAGATTCTTTGCTGCGCTTCTTTAGAGTGAAGCGGGCGCCGACGGGGTGGGTGTACCTTTCCCCCACCAATAAATTTAAGCTGGCCACCCCGTCGAAGGTATCGAACTGGCAGAAGAAATTTTTTTTCTGCCGAGCAGAGGGAGTGCCTCGGCATGACTGGTCCTCGGTCAAGTTCGGGCCGCAGCTGAGGGTGGATCCCGTCGGTGAAGTCGAGGCGAGCCTGGCGAACCTTGGCATGATTAAGAGGAAATATGCCGAGGCTGAGTTGTCGAGGCATGGGCTAAGCCCCTGTGACGACCTGCCCGACGTGGATCCGGGTGAGGCTGCGTATTATGTTGTCTGACTTCGTTTCTCTGTGCTCGGTTTTAATGTTTGCTTTATTTCTGCAGTGGATCCCGAAGTGTTGCAAGCGGCCCTGAGGAGGAAGAAGAAGAGACCGAGAGTCACTTCGGCCACCGAGGAGACGCCGCGCCGGGAGAGGGCGGAGAGGGTGGAGACCGAGGTGACTCCGCCCGTGATTGACCTGGAGGAGCCTCGGAGGGAGGAGGTACGAGGCCCGGATGCTCGGGCATCCGGGTCGGGGGCAGCTCGTAGGGCCCCGTTTCCCGAGGTGAGTGGAAAAAGTTAGCTTTATCTACTTTGATTCCTTTTCTTGCTCTATGCTGACATACTCCGTGCAGGAGGCGAATATGGTGCTGGATGGGCTGAGTGCCCTCTCGAACTTCGTCATCGGCGGAGTCGAGCAGTTCCGGGCCCTAAACGCCGAGCTCGAGGGGGCGAGGGCCGAGGCAGCGAGGGTGGAGGAGCGGGAGGCCAGGACCCTGGTCGAGCTGCTCGCGGCGGAGAGGAAGGTGGCCGAGGTGGAGGCCGAGGCGGCGAGGCTGAGGGGGGAGTTGGCCGAGGAGAGGGAGAGGATGGCCCGGGCGGCGGCCGAGCAGGGCGGCGTGCTGCGAGCGCTTGCTGAGCGGATTTTCCGTTCTAAGTACTTTGGCACCGTGGCGGCGCAGTTGGTGACCGCCATGAGCACGCCGATTACTTCGGCAGCGCTCGAATTGGTTGCCAAGGATTACCCCGAGCTTGATAAAGTCAAGTACGGGTATGAAAAGGTGACCAAGGAGGAGATGCTGCGGGAGTACGCGGAGGTGCTCGTGGAGTGCACCGCGGCCGTCCCGGTGGTGGAGCGGCTCGCGCAGCAGAGGACCCTGCTGTCCGAGCAGGCGGTTCGGAACTGCCCGGTGGATCGGGATGACAGTCTTGAGGCTGTTATTGCCGATCTGGCGAGGAGGCTGCCTGCCGATGCCGAGGAGGGAGGAGGCGAGGGCGGCGCTGAGGGGCCCGAGGTCGGTGGGGACGGGGAGCAATAGTTTTGTTTTTTTTTTTAGCTTGTATCACGTCTCTTTTAGGGAGGCGCTTTTTACACGTATATAAAATACTTTTTGTTGAATTGTGCCTCTTGGTGAACTGTCTACTTTTTGCCTTTTTGTAGCCTATTTTTGACATCTCCAATACTTCGCATTTTGAGCAAGAAATAAATGAGCTTCGTCGGGCCGCCGAGGCTGCCGAAGTCGAGGTCGCGTGTTGGAAAAGCTGAGCTACCAACATCGAGACCGAGCTTGAGGCAAAGCTTAGGTCAGCTCAGGAGAAGCTTGACGAAGAGCACGCGAAGTTTCTGGAGCTTGAAGATAAGTTCAAGAATGTCAAGGACGATCTTCAGACTTTTAAGGCCATAGCCGAGGAGCATGAAGAGTACGAGGACCGTATACATAGAAGCGGTGGTTTGACCGTATACGAGGTTCATACACAAATAAAGGAGGTCCGAGCTCGTACAAGGAAGTACATAGAGAAGTATGGCGATGACTCCTGGCAAGTTCGCGAGCAGGAAGAGGCGCTTCTCAAGCTCGGATCCATGTACAAAATTATTCTGAAGAGGAACCCGAAGCTGAAGAGGTGGATCGAGTCTAAGAAGGTTTCGCTCGAGGCTTCCTCTTCGGGTCAGTTGGAAAGGAGTTCGGCTGGCGCTCCTCCCCTTACTTTGGGTCGAACTCGAGAAGAGACTCTTGCCATCATGTCTCGAGGTGGAGGGCGACGCGCTTCAGGCGGCCGAGGACGGGCTGTGCTTCCAAGCCGAGGTCGATCTACGCCTTCAGGACGAGGCCGAGGTGGTTTTGGCCGTGGTGAGGGGATGGCCTTTTTGGATACGGTGCTCGGTCATGGTGGCGCCAGTTCGAGCTCGGGTTTGGGTTTTGTGGAGAAGTACCTTAGTTTTAGTAGTAGGTCTCCAGGCTCGGATCCTCCACCATGATTGTAATACATATTCTTATGAAATAAAATACAACTTTTCATCATCATTACTTCTCTAAAGCTTTACTTAATTTGTGTAATCAAGTTTGCTTCAAGATGTTTGTGATGATTAGTATGTACTTCGGAGTTATTTCGTCTTATGCCGAACTTCTTTTTTGAAGATGAGGTCGAAGTTTGACGAACTTCTTACCGCCATTCTAAGGGTGAAGTTTAGGCTTTGGATCAGCTACTTCGTCTAAGGATGAAGTTTGGGCTTCGAGATCAGCCACTTCGTTTAAGGACGAAGTTTGGGCTTCGAGATCAGCCACTTCGTCTAAGGGCGAAGTTTGGGCTTCGAGATCGGCCACTTCGTCTAAGGACGAAGTTTGGGCTTCGAGATCAGCCACTTCGTCTAAGGACGAAGTTTGGGCTTCGAGATCAGCTACTTCGTCTAAGGACGAAGTTTGGGCTTCGAGATCAGCCACTTCGTCTAAGGACGAAGTTTGAGCTTCGAGGTCCTTATTTGTCGAATTTATCGATAGGAGTGGTCTCCCTAGAGGCTACTCCAATATTTGGAGTTTTAGCTTAATTTGGACATGTACACAGAATAAATACTTTATAACACCCTATATAAGAAATAAAATCCAAATTGTCTTAAATTACAAATAATATTTCTTTAAGTGAGAAACATGCCAAGTTCGGGGTACTGGCTCGCCAGATATGTGGGCTAGCTTGTACGACCCTTTGCCGAGGACATCTTGGATTTGATAGGGGCCTTCCCAGGTTGCTTCTAGTTTACCGAGCTTTTCTGCCTTACTAACTTCATTATTCCTGAGGACGAAGTCGCCTTTTTGGAATTGTCGATGCTTCACTCGGTTGTCGTAATACCGAGCTACTTGCTGTTTGTACCGAGCTTCTTGTATATAGGCTCGTTCTCGTTTTTCTTCCAATAGGTCCAAGTTAGTTCGGAGGCCTTCTTCGTTGGCATTGGCCGTGAAATTTATAGTTCGGGGGCTCGGCAAACCGATCTCCACTGGAATTACTGCCTCGGTCCCGTAGACGAGGCTGTATGGTGTTTCTCCATTGGATGTCCGAGGAGTAGTTCGGTAGGACCAGAGGACTTGGGGTAAATTTTCTGCCCAATCTCCTTTGGC
>JAPKLX010000458.1:0-14230 GCA_026898415.1 Leonotis leonurus | reverse complement strand
CTTGGTTCTGCTTTCCTTTAGCAGCAGCAGTTATGGCAGTAGAGCGGGTAGATCTAACCATCTTGTTCTCACTTCGGAAAATCCGGATCGAACTCACAAAATTTATAACGTTTCCCACAGACGGCGCCAGTGATCGATCTTAATTTTCGAGGTGAGATTGTACGAGGTGCAGAAAGTAGTAACACGGGATTTACGTGGTTCGACTTTTAATGAAGTCTACGTCCACGGAGAGGAGAGCTGATATATTTATGACTTGAAAATAGCAATTACAGAATGTCCGTTCTAATCTAGCTTTGAGAGCCTATTTATAGACAATTTAGAGGCGGTTATGCTAAGTGGGCCGAGGTGCTGGGCTTATGGGCCGAGCTATTGGGCCTAACCGCTGGGCCGAACTGCTCTTGGGCCGAGGTGACTGGGCCGAGCTGCTCTTGGGCCGAGGTGCCACTAATGGGCTTCTATTGGGCCTTGTTTGATGGGCTACATCCCATCACCAATCAATTTTCCAATTCATCTTCTTCATCAACCTGCAAGTTGGGCGTTGGATGCATCATTTTTATCAATATAGCAAAATTACCATGTTGTCGTATCCATGCAGTGTCAGCAAAAGTAAACTTAATTATATTCTCCTCGGAATTTGTATCTGATGCATTAGGTTCTGACTCCATCGAATTAATTTTGTCGATGTCAGCATCTTCACGATCTCTATGCATCGAACCAGACATAACATTATCTTCGTTGACATGAGCTCGTATAGGGGATTGAGGCCATCTCCGTCATGAACCGGTCGGAACTTCTTCGATATTAATGTCACCAAACCAATCTGCTACCGCCGTCTAATTAACAAACTCACCTCCATTTTCATTCTGAGCACTATATTACTGTATGCCGAAGTCCCCATGAAATTTGAACATCTACTTAAGGATCCCATATCACGTGTCTCATTAATAATATCCACATACACCATTGGACTCCACTCATCGCGAATCAAAACATTGAAAGAATCATCATTACACATGCGACACTTACTTCCATCATAAGAAGATATGCAGTAAATCTCAAAATTTGTACTCAACCCAATATCATGCAACATATGTCGTATATTGTCCTCAAATCTTCAATCCGAGCATGATTTATTGTAACAGGAGTGGACCATTCGTTACCGCCGACGTACACACCGTCCTCCCAAAACCTATTATACCTTACATTTATATACTTCCATCCATCCATCTGAAGATAAAATTACATATTTGGAATGAACATATAATCAAGATATCAAAATACAAAAATCTGGTCGCAAGATATAGTACAAAAATGAAAACCCGGTCGTGCATAGTAAAACCCGACCATAACATGGCCGGATTTTTGACTTTTTTGGACCAGGTTTTTGTGTGTCCACTATAAATGTTATTAACATGCTAAATCAATAAAATCCTGACGTCAAAGTTCGTATAAATAACAAATCCCGGACGTTTTAAAGTAAATAGGTCATGTTTACATAAATAACGATATAGTTTTTAGAAAAATGCATGTTTTCACGACAGGGTTTTAGCTCTTCAAACTTATAACACATTATTCTTCGAAACTACGGATTTAAATTTAACATTACCTCTTTCGTTTACCCAAATCAGCACGCGATGTTTTTTTCTCATTCTCTTCTTCTTTCTTCTTCTCCCCTTCTGTCTTCTTCTCTCTCATCTTTCTCTCTCTAGTTTTTTCCAATTGTGATATTCACTTTCAAACTTTTTAGCAAATGACAAAAAAAATAAATCACATGAGGTATATACGTAGTAAATGAGATATATCACATGATGCGTGTAGGGCCTTGGTTTAAATGAGATATATCACATGAGTTATTTACGTAATAAATGATTTAAATGAGATATATCACATTTGAAATAATATATGTGATTATTGATAATTGAACCCTTTACATGAGATATATCACAAATGCATTTGAGATAAACAAAATAATTCAAATGAGATATTTCCATAATAAATAATTCATACATAATTTTCATAAACGTAAATGTTTTTAAAGGCAGTTATCAACCTTTTATAAAAATATTTGAAATAAACTAAATAATTTTCTTTACTTTTATGAGATATTTACGTAATGTTGAAATAATTCGCCTTCATTATCATATTTACGTAACAAAATAATTCAAATGAGATATATCAAATTAAATTATTTAAAACAATTTTGCCCATTTAAAAAAAATCACAATCATTAAATTAAATTATTTGTCAATCATTGCATTGATTTAACCACATTTTATATAAAACAAAACTTGACCAAGGGTAATTTAGGAACTTCAACATTAATTTGGGCATTTTTCATAGATAACTTACAAAGTGAACATTTTTTATTTTTAGTTATGGAAAAGGTATTTCTCATGCAGCACCCTTATATATATATATACATATATATATATATATATACATACATATATGATTCTTAAATCCATTTTCCATTTGTCTTTTCAAATCTTAATTTGTAATGCCCCGCACTTTTCGTTAGAACTATCACGTATTAGATATTTCGTGATTAATTAAATTACGCTTATGAATAGAATATGAATTAACAAATTGATAATGTTAATTCTTAATTGCCTAAATTGAACTCGTTTCAATTTAAATCTCATTATAGATGAGAGTTTAGTATGAGATTAAAATCTTTCTTATTTAGTATTAAGAATCCTTATCATTATTATCCTAAATGGACTAATTATTTGTTATCATTATTAAACTACCTTAAAGTAACTATTATAAGAGCATAGTATAAGATATTATATATATATATTAGTTGTGTGATAATTCATTTAGTAAATGAATGGATAATTAAATAAAATCGTAATTTTAAATATTCTAGTGATGGAGGTCACCATAGAAGGATGAAAATCTTCCATCATATTGTCAGAATCTAGAAGAAAATACAACTCAAATAAATAAAAAGTATAAATGAAAAATCAAAATGATACATGTACGAGAAGTTGGAGTGGAGTAAATGCTTTACACAAAAGGAATAAAAGTATTACATGCCATCACCCTTTTGTCCCTAAAAATAAACGACTAAAGCCTGAATAGTACAGACCAAACAAATAAGAAATCAGAAAATGAGCACTTGGCTCGATGATGGACAGATGGGAGAAAGAAAATGGCAGGAGCAGCGGCCACTTCCCATATCTACACTCTGCAAAAACAAGAAGGATTAATTAGTACAAGTGTGATAAATAACCAGAAGTTAAAGCCATTAAAGAAAACATTATGTAGGAATCCATTGGCCATAAGGTTACAACTAAGACTCATAATACCACTATAAAAGGGTTTACTACCCTCACTTAAGTACACCCTCATTAACTCACACATACTTACTGCAAAGCTTGGAGAAGAACGAGGAGTTCATAACATAGAAGATAAGTATAGTTGCAGTCTTAAGGTAAAGAATCTCAAACTCTAGCATTAAAGTTCATAATTATCTCTTCAATGTTCAACTCAAAATACTTATATAAACTCCCTACCTCCACTTCATACCCTTTAAATACAAATACAATACAGAATATACTTCTGAACTTTGATGTTGTTAAGTTTATGTCTTGGAAACCTTATGAAGCTTATGCCATGTCTTAGAAATCCCAGTTAATAACTCTCAAAAAAAAATTATCAGCATAATCCAACTAAGTTCATATTTGTCATTTTGAAAATAAGTAACATAAACAATATATATTTCTAAATGTGCAGGTTGGGCTATGACGGGAAGGAGTGCTCTACAAGGCTTTGTCGATCTTTTTTGTTGTTTTGAACTCTTGGGGATTCACATGTCCTAATACATGTAAACTTTAATTAGATTATATTTCCGCTGCAATGTTTGATATTTCTTGTTATGAACCTATGTTAGAATTTTAACTTCAGTTCAGCTTATCAGAATCTCTAGAACCGAATTCTATGCTACAAATCATCTATATTATTGAAGTACCTTTCAGTTCCACCAATATTCCATCGACCCCTTTTCTATCCCCGCTTCTTTAATCTTTCCCTTAATCACAATTTCCTCGACTTTGCTATACTTAGTGAAGGACGGTCGTGACATAATTAAATTGATTGATGTTGTTCCAAAAATGATAAACTCACAAAATAGAATGACAATTTGGGTTTGAATTCCATTATATTAATTGATCCATTCCATAATTATAAACATATCTAAAAAAGAGTGTCATAATTTTATTACATATTTAGGTCCAAAACACTTCAAGAATTTCAAGATGATGTATTTTAGTTTAATACTCAACTACATATATCTATTGTTCTTTATTAGACCAGAAATTACTTGTATATTAAATTATAAATTATCATCTTCACTCAAATATATTTCTACCCGCAAATTCTACTAAGAAGTTAGACACCTACTTAGTGCTCTTGAGATAATTAAAGTTGGTAGAATGTGATATCATAAGGAAAGAGATGAGAATTTGAATATTTCACTATCACTCTCTAAGTTGAGATTATTTATATCTTGTCTACCTTCATGTAACTATCTCTAATAAGATTTACAATTACTAATCTTTATAAACATTAAATTTGATTTCAATTTCAATGACGATATTGTTATTTTAATTAACCAAAGATTGTGATATTTTCTATAAATTAAACGATTGTTTAAAAAAATTTCCACATTCCGATAAGAATGAAAATTAATTTAATTAATTTTAATCATTGATCTAGATGGATGAATGGTCTAAATCTCTTCTCATTTGTCACATATGATATTTTTTCTCATATGAACTTAACTATATATACATATTAGTTAATTTGTACAAAAAATTACATCTTTGGTTCATTAAAATGGATTGGCATGGCGTCTCTTGAAAAAACGACTTCCAACGTGCTACAACTTGGTCGGTGTAGTCAATCTCCCAGAAGTACAACAGGTATGTATATGGTGCAATCAAGTGGAAGAATATGTCTCTCATTTCTTCCTTAGGTGCAAAGCGAAACATTGAGGATTTGGTGCAAAATTATTGAGTGGACCGGGGTTATGTGGGTTGCGCCCATAAAAACAGAGCCAAATCGGATTTTTTGAGGAACGTATCAAGAGAGAATTTGAAAAGGAGGACTCAATGATTATTCGTTCGCCGGAACCAGAAGTAAAAATTTTGGTGGATAAGGATCCCGTAAAAACTTATTTCGAGGAATGGACCAAACCGAATCATTTTTCAAGAACAATAGCTAAAGGACCTGATACTACCACTTGGATCTGGAACCTACATGTTGATGCTCCCAATTTCAATAGCCATACCAATGATTTGGAGGTGATCTCTCGAAAAGTATTGTTTGATCTTAAAGGAGATCTTCTATAATTTCGCACGTGAGGGGTGATTTCTTGGTTTCGTCCAGTCATTAATAACTTGGGAGGGGGAGAGTTAAGAAGAGTTAAGAAGAAACGTATGGGAGGTCCTTCAGTGTGTGTAGTATGAGTGCTTTGGAAATGGAGAAATGTCGCGCTGTTTGAATCTAGACCGTGGGATTGTGAAAGCATTGAGGAGGAGATTAAGTGCCGGTTTTGGAGCTGGTGCTATGCTAGAGGCGATGTTATTCATCCTTCAACGTATTGTAATTGGACTAGGAATACGTTGGCTAGTAATTGGTTGAGAATGTAATATTGGGTAGATGAGATTCATCTTGAATCTTATCCCTTTTTTTATCAATCAATGAATTTTTCCTGAGAAAAAAAAGAAATGGATTGTTGATATATTTTCTCATTTATCACATAAATATTATTTCTTATAAAAGTTAAAATCTATAAAATAATATTATGAATCGTATAGTAAGCTCTGTAATTAATTTAGATTATTAATAGATATGTTAAAATAATATTTTTAATCAACTATCGATTTTAGTAATAATTTATTTGTCAACATATGTATCGTAGATAGAACTGTCATAACAGGTCAGACCCGAAAATCTCATCAAAAAAAAAAAAATCGGGTCAATCAAATTTCGAGTTAAAAAAAGTATGCCCATAATAAAAGAAAATAGTTAAAATATTAATAATCTTAACTTGAAGCATTAAAATTAAAATATATTATATAAGTAAAAATATTTACTGTACAAATAATTCATAAATTTAAAAATAGTATATTTGAATGAGTAAAATTCATCCGAAACCCATAAAGAACCAGATTGAATATTATATTTATAGGTTCTTAAACTTTCGGGCGAGTTTGAACAGATTTTGAAATTTTAAAAAGTTCAACTTGAAAATTTTGACAACTCTAATTACAACAATGAACATCTAGTGTATTAACGAAGAACTATAATAAAAAAAAAAATTAAAAGATGAATATTTATATATATAATATAAATTAGAATTATATTTATGACGTGTATTGTACGGATATATGCATGGAGAACGGAAAGTATGCATTTCTAATTAAACCGAAATGATTGTATCTAAATTGAAATTCAAATACTACGAATCTAATGCTTGCTTTCTGAGGACTCATTCATCTCATACTGAACTAAACTAACAAATATAACAAAAACCAAATTATAATGATTTCTCGACTTCAATAGTAAAACATAAATCAAGTAGAAGAAATGAGGAAAACAGAAATCCAGTAGTAATTGTTCTCAATATTGTGCCGCCACATGTTCTCTCTCTATCTATGGCCCATAAAGTATTCTTCAATAGTAGAATTACATACATACTCAACTACTATTATTCAAAGTATGGTAGTTCAGTTTGCACAATGATTTCGAGTAATTGGATTATCAATCTAGCATATAAAATATAAATGCTCAATTTCCTTGAAACCTAAGAATGATTATTAACTCGATTATCAAAGAGAGGAATTTACTCTAAATATTATAAGGATGAGTAACGTTGCATACATCTCTTCTAATAATTCTAATATTAGTCTGAAATAATAATTTAAAAATTCAAGGACTATATATATTTCTTCTCCCTTTCGGATTTTAGTAGTATGAATAATATATTTTGATTTTCTGGAAAAAGAAAGAAGAAGGGCGTGTATCGACATGATTTCGACACATAGTAGCTAGAGTCAATTTAGTTATGTATTACTCCCTCCGTCCATGAAAATAGTTTACGGTTTGACCCGACACGAGTTTTAATATTGTGTTTTGATTTTAATGGGCATATGTAGTGAGTGGAGTTAGGGTCCCACTTCATATATAGTTTTAAATTGGTTGTGAGTAGTTAGTAGAGTTTGAGTCTCACTTAAAGTATTGTTTTAAATTTAGTTGTAGTGGATGTGGTGGATCCACTTACTATAAAAGAAAAGTTTCAAATGTAAACCATTTTCGTGGACATCCCAAAATGGCAAAACGTAAATCATTTTGATGGACGGAGGGAGTATGCAAATAGAAAGTGTCAATAAACAGCAGTTGGAAGAAATGATGGGATTGCTGAATTTCATATGGAGTATGAATGATAGATTGGTATAGTTATATCATATCATATTACTGTTTATGTCACTAAGATTACTAAATTTAATCCTCAGCCATACAAAACTGATGCCACAATTATGGCAATTAATATCTTAAACCAAAATATCTAATCCTTATCCTAATCTGGTCGTCTGCTATCTGCCCCCATTTCCATTTTATGTGTGGGCAAAACTGTTTCCTCACATGGATCTAAACAATTAAATAAATTAAAGAAATTCTCTACTGTTTGTGAATAGCAAAATTATGACAAATATAAGTATTTGAATTTGTCATAGACTTGACATGTTATGAAAGAAGCTCCTCCTAATTGCAAATAGGTGTATTTTTAGAATTAGTTAGGATGAAACGAACTACTGAGGATTGTAGGGAAAAAATTGTCTATATTTTACTCTCGCTATCCACCAAATTGGTTTACAATTTGACTCGCCACGGATTTTAATAGTATATTTTGATTTTAATTGGGATGTGTAGTTAGTGGAGTTTGGGTCCATTTAAAATATTATTTTAAATTAAGTTGTAGTGAGTGAAGTTTGGATCCCATAAGTTATTATTTTTAATTTAGGTGTGAGTATTTATTGTGGTGGTTCCACTTACTATAAATAAAAATTTGGAAATGTAAACCATTTTAGTGGACGTCCAAAAATGGCAAAATGTAAATCATTTTCGTGGACAGAGAGAGTAAATTATATTGGAGTAAATGCTAAAATACTCATTTTAATAGTTAAAAGATAAAAAAAAAACATACACTTAATATTAAGATTATTAATCCTTTTCTTAACATAGCATTTATCAGCTTTGTGGTCAATTCTTCCACATTTCCAACATACAGGTTGTTTTCCTTTTTCATTTTTAGAAGGAAGAAAACCCTTTTTTGTTTTTCTAGTAGAAAACCTTTTATTAGGTTTTCTTTTCTCAAATTCTCGTTTATTTTTTATAAATTTATTTTTCTTCTTTGTTTTCTTATGATATCTATGTTCATCTTGTAAACCAAATTACTCACAAAAATCTCCTAGAATATTTCTATTTTCATTTTTCTGTAATTCAAGTTGTCTTTTTAACTTTATATCATTACAAAGAATGATTCCTTCTGCAATAATTTCTGCAGAAATATCTCCATATGTAAGATTTTCCCAAATAATATTACCACTACTAAATTTAGCTTTTAATCTATTAGTGACTCTTTCAGCAAATAGATTAGGAAGACCAGAAATAAATTTTTCTTTCCAAAAATTCATATTACAATCATTCCTTGTTAAAACTTTAGACATAAAAATATCTTTATACCATCTAAAGTCAGAAAGAGAGGTACATCTTAAATTCATTAACTGTTTTTGAGATCGATTTAATTGAAGTTCATTTGCTCCAACAAAATTAGCAAGTATAGTATAGATAAGAGTATTAACTGCATCCTGTTCTTCTTTTTTAGAAATAGGATCAATAATACTAGCATTAAGAATTTTATTCTTTGCTTCTTTAGTGAGATAGAAATCCCACCAACCTTGTAATTGACCAGTAAATCCAGTTATAATTGATTGAGCAATTTGCCTATCATTATTATCTTTAATTTTTGCAGCTGAAGAATAAATCAGCATTTGTTTAATTAACAATGGTTTTAATTTGATATTCAGACTTTTCGTCAATATTCCATTCGGTAATAGATTCACCACTATAATGAGTGAAATCTTTTGTTTCTTCCATTTGAAGATCAATTGGTGAGGGTCTCTTATAGTAAGGTTTAACTATTGAAACTTTTCTGATTTTATTAATTTCTAATTCTTTATCAGATTCAGAAGAGTAATTATCTTCTTTTGTTATCATAGATACAGAAGTAGATTCTATTACTTTTTCTTCTTTAATTTTTACAGATCGAAGATGATTAATTAATTCTTCAAGAAATTCTCCATCCTTTTTAGAATTTAAAAGAAATTTTTCTTTTTTAAGATTAGGCGGAGGTTTAATCATTAATGTATCAGAACATTTCATCTCATGTTTTGATACTCTAGGTGAAAGAATTTCTTCAATCCTATTAGCCTGATTACCTATGGAATGTAAAGCTAAATTAGTAAAATTACTAAGTTGTATTATATTGTCAAAATCTCCTCTTCCTGTTTCAAATTTAATAGGAGTAGCGAAAATTTCTTTTCCTCCTTTATGAATTTGAATAGTTGTAAATGGAGGATGAATTTCTTCAGCTTCTTCTCCAGTTTCATGAATTATTAATTTATAATTTTTTTCAATAACTGATAAAAAGGTTTTATCTTTAAAATTAGGAAATTCTTTTTTTCTTTCTGGAAAATAAAGATTTTCAATCCATTTGAAAAAATCTAGGGTAGAGTTGGTTTTATAATTCCATTCATTATATCTTTTACAATAAAGATTTCTCTGTTTCTCTGAAAGTAAACTCATAAACCATTTTTGCTTATGAATGTTTTTCTTTCTATCAAGACTTTTCTATATTAATTCAGAAATATTTTTATTGGAATTTATAACAAAAACATTATGATCATTACATCCCATGCTTGAATAAGTAGGGGAGGAAGAATTTTATCTTTCTTCTCTACTAGGTGGTATTTCAACCCTATATTCAGGCTGAGAGACTTGCTCATGTATTTTTTGAAGATTTGAAACAGTAATTTTTTCATGATCAGATAAAGGAATACTTGATGTAGAACTTCTAGCTTCCTCATCTAATTTTATTCTAAATTTTCTTTGAGATGAAAATTTTATTTCAGCATCTCCATCAATGTATTGAATTATACTTTCAAGTTTTCTATTTTCTTCTTTAATAGGTGGAGCAGCACTTTCAATCTTCCAGGTTTCTGGAAGAGTAACTTGATTCCATTGAATCGTTTTAGGGACAACAAGATTTCCTTTTTTAACATCAGTTAAAAATAAGGTAGTTTCTCCTTTTTTTGAACTAATTTGTTTTAAATCAAAATTAAAATGAGAAATTGTGGTATTCATTACTTTATAGCAAATTCTATAAACTAATGCTATATTCTCTGTTCCTTCTTTCATTTTAAAACCTTCTGTTTTAATTTTTAAGGTTAACACATCCATTATGTGAGGATCAGTTAAAGAAACTGAAAAATTGGGGAAACAACTAAAATAGATAGGACCATCACAAATTGATGATTCAACTATTCCTAATAGGGAATCTTCTAAATTTAGATGTCGTTCATCACGAACCATCATTAAAGCACAAACATTTAGTCCGTCTCTAGTTAATGGTTTTATTCCAATTTGGACACTTCCTAGATGAAGAAATTTATATTTTTCTCTATGAAATGCAATTAATTTTTTAGATAAAAGGTTAAAAGAATCGTATCCTCCCTTTAGAGGGACAGACTTCTCAATTGTTTTAATAATATAGTCGCTTTTAAAATTAAAAGTTCCTTGTTTATAGATCTTTGATTTAGAAATTTCAGGTAATTTCCAATCTTGCAATTGTTTTTCAAAGTTTTCAGAGAGAATAATTTCTTTATTTTTATCACTATTAGACAATTTTTTACTAGAAAATGTTCTAATTAATTTTTTCATTTTAAGTTTATAAACAACTACCAAGGTTTTACTCCAATCTTACCCCTCAAGGATTTACAGGCTTTACAGATACCCTCTAGGTAGATCCAGTAAACAAACTTAAAAGTTTAAAATTAATTTAAAACACTGTGAATAGTAAAAAGTCGTGAATAGTGAATAGTGGATAGTGAATGGTATCAGCATTTTATATGATTTAAATGAATATTTTTTTTATCTTCTATTTTTAAGTGATTATTTTTTATATTTATTTTGTAGAGTATTTTTACCTTATTAATTACCCCCAATTAATATTCAACTGCATTATTGCCCTGTTTTGGTATGCTCCTGCACTCTTTTTTTTTTTATTCGTTTTCTTTATCCATTTATTCGTTTTAAATAATCTTGGTGAAACTGATAACCTTTGATTGGGGCCATATTTTCAAACATATGGGCTTATATATGTGATAGTTTTTAAATTGAGCCCCCATCTGTAAAAACTTGTAAGTTGCACCAAGATTTAACCCTATTAGCTACATAATTATAAAAGCAAATATATGAATTTAACTGTACTACAATCATATATTTATCTTAGCGTTAACATCTAAAACTAGCCAAAATATTTAGGGAAAATTAAATTATAACTACAAATTTGGACCATTTTGGTCTTCCCTCTTTATGGTTTGTCGGTGTTTGATAACATAAATCTTCATATCAGTTTTAGTTTTGAAGGAACTAATTTCTAGTTCCATCATACATTGAATAATTCGAATATACTTATTTTGAGTTGATTGAGTTTAAAATTGTTGATGCACATTTTGAGTTTCATCCACATAAGTAATTATATATTTTCACCCAAATATAGTGTTTGTGGATCCGATAAGCCGACCCGATATCCCTTCAATCATGCAATATTACTGAAACTTGAAGAAGGATGGAAGAAGAAGAATTCCTGCACCATGTAAATGTGTAACTATTGCCGCCTTATATACATCACTCTCTTTGTGCAGAGATTCGTCTCATTAGCTGAAATATATATGAATAAGAGTTATACATACATATATACAAGTTTAGTTTAATCATGTGTTTAATTTCCAAGGCAGACATTGAAGTTTGGAGCAGGAGCCTTTCCACGATTCAGAATCCCCACTTTGTCCATCACAGCACTTGCATACCACTCCTAGTGTTGCAAATATTTTGCTGTAACCTGTTCATCACCATCACCATCACCATCATGAGATATTGAGTGGAAAAAATTATTAATATAGAGAGAGAGATGAGAGAAGAAAATTAAAGCTTACTTTGTTGATGTTGGGAGGGAATTGGGCGAGCTTCAACTCTTCTGGTCTCTTGAATGGCTAAGCATGTTACAAGCATAAACAATAACAAGTCTCTTCTTACTTTAAAAAATCCCATGTAGATCTAATTAACTGAGGCCAGGTAAGATAATAGGTTAGTAAGGATGAACTACTGAAGAAGAAGAAGGGATAATTATATTTATTATAAGCTAAGCAATTCGATTTCTGTACGACACCTTAGATTGAATTCTAGAAAGACACCTTTTCTAGAAGCAGAAGGGTAGATGGGGACAAAATCAAGCCTGTTTGCATTGCCACAAGTCAACTTTTGACAACTTACAGACCTTGTATTTGGAACCTTCCTATTTATTATATTTCCGCAAATTGTTTTCACATACTTTTTCAACTTATTTTATGCACTAATATTCTGTAATATTGGAAAAGAAGTTGCGAATATTATTTGTCACAAAGTTGAGTTGATTAAGTTTTGATTCTTCATAATGAGTGCACCGAATTGCATGCCTTAATTATAATTGTTTTGATCATGTTTTTTAATTGCATTAACTATTGCATACAGTAGTTTCTCCTCTACGTTATTTGATAAAATTATGGAGAGTATTTATATCCAGAAGCATAATAACCCGGTAAGTAAAAGAGAACACAAAATAAAAGAATACTTTCAAAAAGTAATTAGATAAGTGCATATATATTTCTGATGCGGTATATACATAACCGAAATCTCAAAAAAAAAAAAAAACAGACGTATTTACACGAAAACAACAAGTAATCGCTGTCTTTCATGTCTCATAAGAACGTTTTATTATAAGAGGACGAGCTCGGCCGAGAACCTTGCGTTGGGGAGGTGCCAGGCTTGGAAATCGGGCTCTCAAACATGAGCCTAGGCTCCCAGCCCTGCCCAAATGGGAGCCCGATGTTGGCACAATGTGAGTCTCTCGCAGTCCGAGACTCCCACCTCTTATTTTCCTTTATAAATTTGTGTTTTATATTTTTTATCTTAGTTTTAATCTACAAATACCTTATTTCATTCTCAACCTATGATACATTATTTTTCATATTCATTTGTTTGTTCTTCCACATTTATCATCTAATATCTTTTTTCCAAATGTCTTTCATCTTCATTTGATGTAATTTTTTCTTATTCAATGTATTACTTTTTCTTAATTTTTATTTCAACTTTAATTTTCTAAAGATAATGTATTTTTTAATTACTTATAATTTATTTCATTTAATTTTAATTTATGTTATTTTAATATTAATTTACATTAGAATAAAAAATAAAAAAAATAGAAATATAGAAATTAAATACGATAGTCCATATACTGCGGAGCGTTATGTTGGTTTTTCTCTCATTCCTCCACTTTTTCAGACGAGATTTCTCAATTTTTACGAACAAGGTTCTGAAGAGATAGCACAAATTATTGAGACTATTTCATTTTAGAGACTCTTCAATTCGATACATAATCAATTAATGCATTTAGAAGTAGATGTAAGGTATGACCCATTATTTTATTTAAATTCATATTATAATTAAATGATTACTAACAATGTTTGTGATTTTTTTTGAGGCAAAATACAAAGTAGCCAAAAAAGATAGTATAAGACAAATAATAGCCACAAACAAAATAGTATTTAAATACTAGCCATTTTGAATTTGAATTGTCATAAATATCCCTACACTTAAACTTAACTTATTTACTAAATTTATTTTTAACAAAATATTTATTTACTATCAAAACAATCAAAATATTAGAATAGAAAGTGAGATACGGTTTCTACCCTGAGGAAGCGTCCAACTTCTCACCAGAATTGAGAGGAATTGGTTGGAAATTCCGACATCCCAATCAAATTCCGGTTATCTCTCTTTGAGTAGTTTATTTTTTTGTTATCTTTGAAATTGTTTATATGATGGTGTGTTTTTGATTTTGATT
>JAPKLX010001472.1:0-20858 GCA_026898415.1 Leonotis leonurus | reverse complement strand
CACTACTTGATAAGTAACATCTTATCTTAATCCTCATTGGCTCTTATACTCTTATGTTCATTGTAGAAATCTAAAAGCTTAGATAAAAAATTTAATCATAAGCCTCCTTCGATAAACTTTCCTAATACTAAATAATTAAGACCTTGGTTTCATCTTAAACCAAAATTTTTTTCTTCACTTATAGAAACTCTCCTTAATATACTACAACGATTAATATATAATATAATCGTTGCGTTCGAATATCATTTATTTTGGAATTTAAAAGGACGGGGTATTACATCCTCCTCCTCTTAACAAAAATTTCGTCCCGAAATTTGCTAATCTCAAGGGTAACATTTCTGAAAACTATCCCTTCCTTGGACCGTTTCTATTCCTTGCATTCTTTTATCACATTTATGCTCCGAAACGAATCCCGTCAAGAAATTTTATCACACTTGTACTCCAGAACGTATCCCGTCGAGCACATTATCGATGTACATTATATCATAACTTAGTGTATTTCTCTAATTGCGAGAAGATATCACTCTAATCGTTTCTCTATTTCTTTCCAGAACTTGACTCATAGTTCTGCGTCAACTAGGTTGCACATCCACTGAAGGATGGTCGTTTCTCTATAAGCGTAACCTCATTCTCTGAGGTGGCGACATAAGCGTACTTAGATAGCCATATACCGAACACGTCCTAGTTCCGAAGGTTTAAGGAAATTTATCATGATTACTTATCAATCATGTGGGTCCATCATTTCTCATGATAACTTAAACGAGGGTTGGACAAACTGTTTAGAGACAGACGTCAACCGATTAATTATTAAAAGAAAGGAATGAACCCAACTGAATTTCAAAAATGCTGAGCTTTAGGGTCCAGAGACCAGAATGACAACTACTGAGATCTTCTTGATCATATGGGGTGATCAGGCCCATCACAATCACTTCTCAGTCATAAAGATACTTAGGTTCAGGGATAATATTTTAATGGTGGTATTGACTAGAACTTCTTGTACTATAGAGTTTAGAAGGATCTCATATGACTTCTTAATTGCATTAAGGTCATAGAGTTCAACTCAATGATATAATTGATTGCTGAAAGGAATTTAATGACTTGCATTCTTCGTGACAATACCCATGAATTGAGCTGAATTGAATAGCTGATATTAGCTGAACAGAACAGAATTGAGCTGAGCTGAATTGAACTGAATTGAATAAACTGGACTAGAACTTCCTACGTTCCACTGAACAGAAAATGGAACTGAAATTGAAACTGAAACTGAAATTGGACTCCCTTATTCTCTACGTTCTACTGGAACTGAATCTCGCTAATTAACTGAAACCGAAACTTGCTATATTCGTAGGTTTCCATTTCTTAGGGTCAGATCTTAATTCTTTAAGATCTTAAGATAAGGATATATACATATCCTTTACATATGAAATCATAACTTGTGAAACATTCACCTTCTTCTCGTAATTGGCCTTAACTTTTGTTTTGGATATTCTCATTTTTCTGGTTCTTTTCGTTTCTTCTTTATTCAGATAGTTCTCGTTCTCGATTTCGAGTAGCTTGTAAAAGTTCTTCTAAGTTCTCGTCTAAGTTCTCTTTTCTAAAGGAAACAAATTCTCTTTGGATACGCAGTCCCATTCCTGCATATCCTCGGAGTCCTTGTAAAAGTTCTACAGGGAACAAGTTCTCTTTGGATACGCAGTCCCATTCCTGCATATCCTCGGAGAGCTTGTAAAAGTTCTTCTAAGTTCTCTTTTCTAAAGGGAGCATACATCTTAAAGCATTCTACGTTCATAGGAAAAAGCTCTAACGTCATGATAATGATTATGACTCATCATAAAAGAAACATTTAAACTTCAACTTTGAAAAGAATCAGTCTTACTGCTTCCACTTAAAACTTCACTTCAAAATATCTTAAAAACTTTTCTCGTAGAGCATACTTTTTCTTCTTTCAATACTCAACTTCATACTGAAGAAATACGTATATTTCTTTAAAATCTCAAACTTCATTTAGAAAGAAATACCTTCGTTTCTTTAAAACTCTTGAACTTCAGTTATTCCTCTTAAAACATAAAACTTCAACTTCTTAAAATGTTTACCTCTTTCTCGTTGAGCGTGATGTGTTGGAGTGCTAGGCTTGTCGACTCACTCAACTAGTCTAGCGAATGATGCTAGACTAAACTCGAAAGAAAACTCTTGGGTTTAAAGCAAATTGCTCTGATACCACTCTGTCACGCCCCGTTCTCCGCCCTTGTGGCGAAGTCCGGATACGCGACTATGAAACAATTAATTAACTAAAGGATACAAGGGAAACTGTGGACTTAACCGAACGAAAGGATATTTCATAACCGAGTCTTAGTTCATAACAAGAGTTTAACTCTGAATTGACACATTCGTCAAATGGAACCTCTTGCAGCGGAATAGGGATCGACTAAAGTCTACGTGTATGAAGACACGTAGACACCCAAGACTTTAAATAAAGACCGACAAGCCTGCCATAGCATCTCCCATCATCACGTCTCAACCTGCACATTTATAAATACATGCAGGGCTGAGTACAAATTGTACTCAGTAAACACATGCCAAAATCACACACATACATATATAATTGTCAATGCCGTAAGTGTGACACGTAGGGATTTTCTTTAAAAGCACCTACGTTCACTAAATCCTTTTGTGAAACCTTTATTTGACCGCGCAGTCTTTTCTTTAGTATTCAAGCCATATCTGCAATTTAACTTATGGTACCGAGAAGGTGGCCACCTTCTACGGACACCGGACCGGCCAACCCTTAACGATGACTCACGGTCCTTTAACCGGCCAACCCTTAACGATGACTCACGGTTAATTACTTGTGTACACTAGTTCGAGTGGGGATGCTTACCCACTGGAACCCGAATTCAATTTCATTTATTTAGATCCTTAAACTAGGAATCTTCCAGATAGGCATTGATACAAAATATAAATCATTTTCGGCAAGACAATACTTTGAAACATATTTCCTCAATTTGAGATTCTTTCGAAAACAATATAAATATCATACTGGCACACATAATTTTATAGAGTTAGAAAAGCCTACACTTGATGTATAGGATAGAAAGCCTACCTCGTTGGTTTCTCTTCTTCTTCTAAGGGTATCCTCTTCCGATCTTTGGATTCCCACTCCCGTAGTAACCTTAAATAAATCTCATAATGAGATATTTGGCTTGAGTATAAGTTCTCTTCTTAATTATCTTTAAATAAATGAAATGATATTTCATTATTTCGAAAATTAATCTCGTATCTTAGTTCTACTCGTCTCCGAATCTTAAGGATATATTTTCCTTATATACTTAAATAATTCCGTTGGAATTATAATCATAATTTCTCAAATAATTGATCATTCTTTTAATTAATAACATTTGATATGATTAATCAATTTAATATTAATGATAATATTCTTCACTTTAGACTACTCTTTTTCTAACACATTTAGTTGGCTAATTAATTAATTTAGTAAGCCTACTAATTAATTTAATTAGTTTGGGTAGTCATTATCTTAAGGTAATTAAACTGGGCCCATTCTAATTAAATTGTAGCCCATCATTTTATAATTCTCGGACCAACACAATAAGTTTTATGGCCCATCATTTTAATCATCCTAACATTAACCTTAAACTTACTTAGGCTTAAACCTAATCCTCCTCACTTAGCCGACACCTACGCCTTCTCCTCCTAATTTGTTCTTTCTCCTCATCACTCCCTTCTCTCCCTCTCCAGACGCCCTCCTCGCTACATTCCTCTCTTCCTTCTTTCTTTCACCTTCTTCTTCCTCTGCGTCTCTCTTCTCCAGCTCCGCCTCTGTATCTCGCTCTGTCTCTCTCGACTCCCTTTCTCTCCCCCGACTTCCATTTCCCTCTCGCCCTGCTGCGCGGTTGTTCCCGGTTGGAGGCTCACCGGAGTTCACCCTCATCAATTAAGATAAGCTTCTTCCTCCTCTCAATTCTTCTAATTTAGATTTTAAATTTCTGTAGTTTCTTATTAATTTTTTTTTATTATAAGAATTCGAACCCTAGTTTTAATTTCAGTTTCTATCTTTCAGATTTTCTGCATTCGCGATCCCTTCTGCTTCTTCCTGATTTTCTCCATCTTCGGTCGCCTTTGTCCTTGAGGTCTACCTTCCTCCCTTTCTTATCTCTTTTATTTCAGATTTTTAGTCTTTGTTGCAAATATCATACTCTGTTACTACTGCATGTTCAATTGTCTCTAATTGTTGTTTTTAGAACTTGCTAAGTTATATTTTCGAATTAGGGATTCAAACTCTGAATTCTTATATTTTATTCATCATTTAAATTTTGGATTTTAAATCTTAGCAAGAATCTGAGCTTCAATCATCTACTTCAGAAGTGCAACTTGTTTTATCCTATGAATCTTTATAATATCTAGGAAGTATATCTGTGTGTTCATACCCTGAATTGTGAAGATGTACTTATATTTCTATGGAATCTGTATGCTCTATACTGTGTAGGGGTATAAAGTGGAGTAGGAATCTAATTGCAAGGAAATGTGAAATCTAATTACAACCTCTATGTTCAGAAATGAGTATGTAAGTTCTGCAGTTCTAAAGCATATCATAAAATTTCTAAAAAATCTGAGATATAATTTGGGTTGATGTTCTGATATGTTTGTCCGAGATGTAAGTTTTGAGAGGTGTGTTCTTTGATTGTTATGTGAGATGGTCCTTCTAATTATAGAAGATCTCAGTAAGGGTTTGATCTAGCATTTTTAAACTAAAATCTGGAAATGTTCATACTTTGTTGAATATTTTAAGTAAAATCTGTAGTTAAGCCTTGGATCAGGTTTCCCTACTTGATTGTTAAAGTTATATGTAACTTACTGTATTATCTGAAGCTTGACTAGCATTTGAGGATCCTAGGTTTATGATTAGTTTTCTAGCTAATTGACTTACCAGAATCGTGTACTTCATTTAGTTGTTTTGTTTTTCTGATGAAGCATAATATATATAGTTACTCTGTTTTCTAAAATTTTGAGCAGAATATAGCTCAGTTTTATGAGGATTTTTGTTAGGTTTCTCTTAATGTATTTAAGGTGAAGTTCTGAAATAACATTCTTAGAACTTCTGGAATCTGTGTTGTCTAATCTGAATGGTAAGTTAGAAAAAACATAGCAAGGTTTCTGATTTCAAATATGAGTTCTAAGTGCAGAATTAACCCTCTAATGTTCTTCTTAAGGGCATTCTTCTGGTTCTGATCTAAAAGTGTGAAGTGAAACTGAGAGGATTTATAAACTAGATTTGAAGAAGTATGAACATAAGTATTAAATGCTCAAAGCTTTAACTCTTTACCTCAAGTATTTTAACTACTTCTTTCCTGTGAGCTCTATGTGCTTCTTCAGTTTGCAGTAACCTTGTGTGAGTTAATGAGGTGTGAATTGGTGGAAATACCATTAAGTTATGAGAAATAACTCTATTTATAGGGGAGGATGAGTCCTAGTGGAAGTATCCTAGCCATTAGATTAAGTGTGATGTTACCTAGCATTTTTTTTCAACCCTTGATTATGTTTATTTATATTGTAACAAATCTAAATATTAAATCTCCTCTTGCTTGTGCAGTTGGATGAAAGATTTTGGCAGCTTTGCCTTTCTTTCATCTCAGCCTGTACTGCCCCAAACTTTTGTTCTCAATTTAAACCTCATTGGTTAAGCTTGGCAGGTTATGCAGGTTCTGTGTTTGAGAGAGGATCCAGAATTTCAGTTTCTGTCTCCTTTCTTCAAGGTTCAAGTTGCAACCGCCCAAATCCTTTTCATTAAATGTTTGAGTCCTTTTTATAGTACTTTTTGACTTTTGCTCTTCATCTTATTGGTTGTATTTGGAGTATTTACAGGTCCTAAATTCTGAGAAGGAGTGCAGCTGTTACCTACTTTTCTAAAGTCTATACTACCCTCCTTCCCAACTTGCAATTATCCAAATCTTTTGTATAGATTTGGAGTACTTGTTTCTTATCTTTTTGACTATAGTTACTAAATTTAGAATGATTTGTACTTATAGATTCTTAATTAGATATAGACATGCTGCAACTTTTCATATTGACTTTAAGATGGATTTAGCTCTCTATCATTATACTTTATTTTTATTGGTTATCATAATCTCCTTGTAAGACAATCCTCCATGTGTATGTATATATATATATAGAAGGAACATTACCCATTTCTCTTCTTTTTGTTCTCTGCAGTGCGTGTGTGTGTGTTTCTTTTATGTCTTGTGATGGTATGTACATATATGTACAGTTGCTTATTTATTTAAAATTTTCTAATGTGGTCTTATTTAATATTATTTAAGGGTAACACTTAATACTAATTTGAATATGATCATGTCCTTGTATAATCTAATATATATATATACAATCTCATCTAAATAATTTAGAAGATTGTGCTGTAACACTACTTGATAAGTAACATCTTATCTTAATCCTCATTGGCTCTTATACTCTTATGTTCATTGTAGAAATCTAAAAGCTTAGATAAAAAATTTAATCATAAGCCTCCTTCGATAAACTTTCCTAATACTAAATAATTAAGACCTTGGTTTCATCTTAAACCAAATTTTTTTTCTTCACTTATAGAAACTCTCCTTAATATACTACAACGATTAATATATAATATAATCGTTGCGTTCGAATATCATTTATTTTGGAATTTAAAAGGACGGGGTATTACAGATACTCACCACAAATCTTAAACTGCTATGCATTGGTAAAAGGCTCTTCCTCAGATATTGTGGTGTCTCCAGATACCTCAAAATTCGCAAAAGGAAAGCAGCACCAGTCTCATTATCGCCTACATCCTTTTCCATTATTTCAGCTGAAGCATCCTCCAATGTACTCTTGTTGTCGAATATAACCACCTGTTAACAAAAGCAAGGAAAAATTCATGCAGTGGAAAGTACATTTCAAAATCTGCATTGCTATCTCTGAGCAAATGTGATACATAAGTGATCACAATATACAATAGAAAAAGAAGAGTATCCCCTTGTTTAAGGCATTCAGTTTCACAGTATATAAGCTTCAAATGAAGTTATTGAAACCAGCAGATCATGGAGTCTTGGACAAGTAGAAACTGAATGATTGCAGAAGGAGCATGGAGAACAGAAAATGTACAGAGGGAGAAATTGAGCAGGTTCTATAAGTACCCAACATGGTGAGATTGCATGAGCTGCAAAATTGAAGTAAGGAGGTCTGGTTAGCTGGCTCAATAAATTCAGCAATAACCCGTGGCAATGTACCAGGGGAGCAAACAGAAAGATTTGCCAAAGATGTAACTAAAAATTGCATAGGGTCTTTGATGTCTGGCACAGGGTCCTCATCCTTCCTCCCAGCATTGCGCAACTGGAAACGTGAGGCATTAGAACCGATAGTCTCACTAAAATTTGGATCCTCAGGCTCCTCTTCCACTCTATCCTCCTCTGGACGTGAAACTAGTGTAACAATGCTGTTAAGCAATTTCCCCCAAAGTTCTGAATCTGTTGATGGTGACAAACACTCGCATAAGATCCTAGTTGAAGCTACTGAAGTTAATTTCAGCTCCACTGAACCTGTGATCAACTTGAGATCAGGCACTAAAAATTGCTTCGAAATTGCATTGAAAATTCCAGGCTGAACCGCATTCATCGATCTAGCAAGTTTCTCAGAACCGTGCTTCACCAGAAAAAGTGACATGAATATAATAACAGACTTGACCAACTTTATTGTTTTGTTGTTTTGCAGCCGGCCAAACAGGGTAACCCATATAATTCTTAAAGCTCGTAAAAAGCTTAACTGCAGTTATAATTCTTCCTAAAGATCAAGACTAATTAATCAGGAGATGAAGCAAAAGATGCACAACAACAATCGAATCCAGGAGATAATCTATGCTTACAGAATGGAATTAAAACATGCAAAGCAGTGAAGCACAGAATCGGAAGTCTCAGGGGAGTGAAGAGAATAAAGAGGTTAGAGATAAACTCCCTGAGAAGATATCACCCAGGAAAATGAGTGTATCCGCTTGGATTAGGCAAGAATCTTCAGAAATTTGTGAAAATAGAAGTCGTCAGGTGATGAAGTGTCGAACAAAGACCAGAGAGGAATCCCTTCACGCTCAGGAGAAGATGGCAGTCATCCAAGGAATGCAGTTGGAATCGCGATTTGAAGGTCACGCTCTCTGGTTCGAAGCTGGAATCGCGATTTGAAGGACACGTTCACTGGCCTATCAACTTTCGAAGTGTTGTTTTGAAGTGCTATTCCGGCCAGCGCTACCACCGAGGTCACCGGCGGCGCACCCAGAGGGTGGCGGCGTAACCTAGGGTTTCCCCCCTCCAAACTTCAGTCGATGAAAATATGTGTTAATGGAGTGGAGATGAACTGGGAACGATGAATCAATAAGAATCCGTAAGAAAATTTGTGTTAATGGACGAAGATATGTGTTAATGGAGTGGAGATGAACTGGGAACGATGAATCAGTAAGAATCAGTAAGAAAATATGTGTTAATGGAGTGGAGATGAACCGGGAACAATAAATAACGATTATTTGTTAACAGTATTTATTAACCGTTATAAAATGTTTATCTAACACTTAATAAAGATAACAGTTGTTGCAAAATTGTTAACTATAACTATATATATAGATTACGATTTATTAAAATCCGTTGTCATTAACATAAGTTACACTAATATAGATAACACTAACTGTTATCTATTTGAAAAACACGCTCATAGATAACGGTATATTAAAAATACCGTTATCTATGTGGTGTTATCTATTTATAAATTTCTTGTAGTGCTAGTTAAAAAAAATAGATAACGCATCATCTGTACACCACAGCTCCTTTAAACGTAAAACTCTGTTTTTTTTTTTTTTTGAAATATGAATAAATCCTAATTATCTAATATCATTAATATAATAATTCTTTCTTTGCTTCAATCACTATATAAATATCTCTAATATATATATCATATGCTACCTTGCTACAACATCTTCTAAGAAATCAATTTGTATCTAACGAAAATTTCCTAACCCATAAAGCATTGGTCTAGTCTTGCATAAGTTTATTTTAATTAACTCATCGAACTTAAACTAGAAAATTAATTCGCTTCGTCTTTTGAGTAACTTCATTAACCAAACAAATTCGCATATTTCTATTATTACTAAGACAAGTATAATCTGCACGAATAATACTTACTAATATCGATTAGATGATCGATATTTTTAAACTTTATTACGAAATTTTCTCGAGCAGATTTACGGACTATTACATCAAAACTTTACAATTTGAAACCAGTAACAACATAACTTAGGGTATCGAATTATAAATAGGTTGCAAGTGTTAAGACATAGACATATAGGCATATGTTCATACTTCAAAATAAGACCTCTTATTTCACCAGAAAGTAAAATTTAAAGAACGACAGAAAAGAAAGATTTAAGGCAGGAGAATGAACCAGTTCTCACACAATTTTAAGTAAACATATTAAAATGAAGCCTAAGACTTAATTTGAAATCAAGATTTATCCACTCAAATTCTGAGGTCAAAGTGTAAAAATAATGGGATCATATTATCACTAAGCCTCAAATAAATAAAAGATTGAGTACTTATCTGAGGTACAAAAACTGCATCCATACTGTCCAGCACCAACCAAACCACCCAACATCCCAATTCAAATCATCCCCAAAACCAGAAACAAGAAAGAACAAATTTCAGTAAGTAAAACAGTAGGATTCACAAAATGCAGACCTAATCAATAATGAAGGAGAAATCGAAAATTTAAAGTGAGAACAGAAAATAAAGAAGGATAAAATTTTACCTTGAATTACCAATTAGCTTCCATAAGAGAAGTATTGAGCTAGGGAGTTTTGTTTCCTCCAGTAACCTAGAAATTCAGAAAGCATAGAAGCTGAGAGAGAAAACTAGTGAGGAAGATGAGGAATTTAGGATTTCAGGAAAATAAAACTAAGGAAAATCAGAGAATATTATACCTTAAGTAGGCAAGAGCCAGTCGACAGCAACCTTCAGTCGAGCTCTTCGTCGTTCACTCGATAGAACTGAGAAACCGAGAGGGAGATTGAGAAAGAGAGAGATAGAGAGAATCGAGAGAGTAGAGCAGAGAGGAAGCGAGAGAGAAGGGAGAAAGGGGCGTGGGTGTTATGTCTGGGGAAGAAAGAACGAAAGTAAGAGTGAATTAGGGTAAGGGTAAGAATAGAGTGTTCTAGAACTGGACCGGGTTTTGGGCCGGGTTACGGGCCGGGTTAGACCAAAAGTTGGGCTGGGATTTAATTGCTGCTGGGCCTAAATGAATGGAAACTATTGGGCTGAAAAATAAATTAGGATTGGGCCATACTAATTAATCTATTGGGCCCAGTTTATTAATCTAAAGATAATTGTTGCTTAGGCTAATTAAATTAATTAGTAGGCTCACTTAATTAAATTAAGCTTGTCATTTTAATTAAGATTAAACTATATCATTTAGTTATACCAATAATGGAAAATGGGATAGTAATATATATATGCATTAAGTATTAATATTTAGAGCTTATAATTTAAATAAATAAAGCCTAAGTATTAAATCAAGAAGATCCAATTTATTTAATTGGGTTCTAAATTAAGAGAATTCATGTCTCTAATTATATTAAGGATGATTAAGAAATTAATATTCTATGGTTATTTAAAGGGGTAAATAACTAGAACTTATAATGTCATTTGAATGATTAATTATCGAGAATTAATTATTTCATTAAGTGTTAATACACTTATTGCACTTAAAGGCAATTACCGGAGTAATTGAATCGAGGATTCAACATCTTATAGATAATATTGATCCAAGGTATCAATATCTAAATTAACGGATCGAAACAAGAACCGAGAATAATATATCTTACGATTAAATGTTCAAATGCACTAAGGAAATTTTAACTTATACGAGATTTTCTAAAGGTTCTTACGAGAGATCTACCTCGCGTTTCGAGACCAAAGCAAGTGCAAACCGAAGCTATCCAAGTAGGCTTTCTATTACAAAGAAAATTATGTGTGCCCGTATTCTATTTATGTTGTTTTCGAAAGGATTTCAACTTGAGAAATATGTTTCAAAGTATTGTCTTGCCGAAATGATTTATGTTTTGTATGAAGCCTATCTGGTTCTGGTTAAGGATTCCTGATTTAAGGATCCAAGATTCCTGGTTTAAGGATCTAAATATGAAATCGAATTCGGGTTCCAGTGGGCAGTTACCCCACTCGAACTAGTGTACACAAGTAATTAACCGTGAGTCATCTTAGCGGGTTGGCCGGTTAAAGGACCGTGAGTCATCTTAGCGGGTTGGCCGGTCCGGTGTCTGTAGAAGGTGGCCACCTTCTCGGTACCATTAAAGAACAGAGATGGTGTAATAGTAAAGAACTTAGACAGCGCTGTCAAAAATCAGGTTTCACAAAAAGAATTTAGTGAACGTTGGTGCTTTTAAAGACAAAATCCCTATGTTTCACTCTTACGGCATTGACAATTATATATGTATGAATGTGATTTTGGCATGTGCCTACTGAGTACGTTTTGTACTCAGCCCTGCATGTATTTATAAATGTGCAGGTTGAGACATGATGAAGGGAGATGCTATGGCGGGCTTGTCGTTCTTTTATTTAAGTCTTGGGTGTCTACGTGTCTTCATACACGTAGACTTATGTCGATCATTATTCCGCTGCAAGAGGTTCCATTTGTATGTTCTGGCGTAGGTGCCGATTATGTAAATTAAATCTTCGTTTGAACTGAATTCAGTTATCGAAGTATCTTTCGTTCAGTCAAAACTTTCAGTATTCCACTTTATCCATTATTTATCTATTCTTTAGTCGCGCGCTCGGACTCTGCCGGGGAGGGCGGAGGTCGGGGCGTGACATATATATAGACATTAATTAGGATAGACATAATTAATTTCTTAAGAATCTTCTCCCTTTCGGATAGATTTTAATTACGTCTTAAGGATCTTCTCCCAATAGATTTTAATTACGTCTTAATAGATTTTGATGAGATGCATGTGTTGTGATGTTTTGATGATGAACTGTATGTTGAGATGTTTTGATGATTATGTTTAGAAGTTTTGATGATGAGATGTATGTTGGGATGTTTTGCTTAGATTCAGTGACTCATTATATTAGTTGTCCAAGCATCAAACATTCTAAGAATGAACATATTGATAACTACAAATCAATGATTTACAAAACCTTAAATTCAACTGATAATGTGCAATGAACTGCAAATCAACTTATAATTCTAGCCCTTTAACCATAATTCTCGACCTCTAATCATAATTCCCCTAATTCTCGACCTATAACCATAATTCTCATAATTCTCGCCCTCTAACCATAATTCTCGACCAATAACCATAATTTCCCTAATTCTCGATCTATAACCATAATTCTCGACCTCTAATCATAATTCCCCTAATTCTCAACCTATAACCATAATTCTCATAATTCTCGCCCTCTATACTAAGCTTCTATTCAAGTGCAAATCAACTTATAATTCTCGGCCTCTATTCAAATTCAAATAATTTAAATCTCATAAAACATTTTCCTAAGTCAGTCTCTGTTTACATATGTGCAATTTTAATTTAAATGTGTAATTTAATAGACCACTAATATAGTCTCGCCCTCTCCGTAACTAATTAATCTTTTACTATGTGAATACTTTATTAATAACCAGGCTAGGGTTATAAAAATGAGTCGAGATTGGATGTACTTGCGGTTACTTCCAAATGGGGGATTTAATCCACATTTTCTTTCTAGGCTTGAAGAGTTCTTAAGATTTGCAAGTAGTCAGCACCAGTACATGGATGGAGAAAAAATTAAATGTCCGTGTGTGAAGTGTAGGAATATATGGTTTAGAAGTACAGATGTTGTACAGCTACATCTTGCTAGAAAAAGTTTTACACGTGGTTACGAGATCTGGAGGTTTCATGGAGAAACTGAAATACCTTCAAATGTTCAAGAAACACGTGTCGATGCAGATGTAGAACCTGAAGAAAATTACGGGACATACCACGAGATGGTTCATGATCTCGGGGGTCCCAATTTTAACAACCCAGATGTTGAAGAAGATCCAAATGCTACAACAAGATTGTTGTACGAGTTGTTGGATGCCGCTGATAAAGAGTTATACCTTGGGTGTAAGAACCACACTCAGTTGTCTTTTGTGGCTCGTCTGATGACTTTGAAGGCCCGTTCTGGAATGCCACAAAAATATTTTAATAAAATGTGTGTTTTATTAAACGAAGCATTCCCAGATCATCACAAAGTACCCATGAACTACTACAGCACACAGAAATTGCTACGTTCAATGGGTTTGCCTGTAGAGAAGATAGATTCATGTAGGAATCACTGTATGATATATTGGGAAGTGGATTCTAATCTTGTGAATTGCAAGTTTTGCAATGAAAATCGATACAAAGATAGGAGTTGGGGACGTAAAACAGTGGCATATAAGAAGATGTACTACTTCCCTTTAACACCTCGTTTATAGAGGTTGTATGCATCTAAAGCTACAGCCGGAGACATGATCTGGCATTCAACTTCAGTGGAAGATGGTGTTATGCGACATCCTACAGATTCACTGGCATGGAAGCACTTTAATGTGACTTACGTACCCAGGTTTTGCAGCGAAGCCAAGGAATATCAAATTAGGCCCATCAACATATGGTTTTTAACCCTACGGTCAGTCGGGACAACAATACTCATCTTAGCCTGTTATCCTTACACCTTACAACTTACCTCTGTGGCTATGCATGAAAGAACAACACATGTTTCTCACAGTGCTTGTTCCTAGTCCAATAAATCCAAAAGATAAGATAGATGTGTACCTACAACCACTTATATCTGAACTGAATCAATTGTGGACATTTGGTGCACACACTTATGACATGTCAAAGAAATAGAACTTCCAGATGCATGCAACGTTGTTTTCGACCATAAGTGATTTTCCAGCATACTCACTGTTATCTGGTTAGAGTACAACTGGACGATTAGCATGTCCTCGATGTATGGAACAGACCGAAGCATTTTCTTTAACACATAGCCGAAAGCAGTCATGGTTTGACACACATCGCAAGTTCTTACCTTATGATCATCAGTTCAGGAGGAACAAGAGGGCTTTTAGAAAGAACAAAGTCGTTGCAGATGATCCTCCAGAGAGGAGGTCAGGGGAAGAGCTACTATATCAGATTAAAGATCTGGGTCTCGTAAAGGTAACTGAAGATTATGATGATAATAACAAGCATATTTTAAAACAAGTTACCACTGGATGAAGGAAAAAGAGCATCTTTTGGGACCTTCCATATTGGAGTTCTTTGTTGATTCGTCACAACTTAGATGTTATGCACATTGAAAAGAATGATTTTGATAACATTTTCAATACTGTGATGAATGTCCAAGGCAAGACAAAAGACACAACAAAGTCTAGGATGGAGTTAAACTACTATTGTCATAGGCCAGAGTTAATGCATGACGAGTATACCAATAAATATCCTAAGGCATGTTACACACTTGACAAAAATGAGAAAAAAGTCTTGTGTGAATGGGTGAAAGGGCTAAAGTTTCCGGATGGTTACGTTTCAAATATGGGTAGATGTGTAGACATGAGTAAATTGAAGATATTTGGCATGAAGAGTCACGATTGTCATGTTTTCATGCAGCGTATACTACTCATAGCATTTCGAGAACTACTCCCACAAGGGGTTTGGAAGTCGATAACAGAGTTGTGCTTATTCTTTCGTGATTTGACATCACGAAACATAAAGAGTGAGAACATGGAGATACTTAACAATAACATCCCAGTGATATTGTGTAAACTTGAGAGTATATTTCCGCCAAGCTTCTTTGACTCAATGGAACATTTGCCTATCCATCTAGCTGACGAGGCAAGAGATGGAGGACCAGTTCAATATCGATGGATGTATCCATTTGAGAGGTACTTCAAAATATCTTAATTGCAAGTTATATTTCAACTTATACATTATGTTTAATGCTTTCCACCACAATCATTTCAATACAGATATTTGAGAAAATTGAAAAATAATGTGAAGAACAAAGCAAGTGTTGAAGGAGCTATATGTTCTGCATACTTAGTGGAGGAAGCCACTGCACTTTGCTCATATTATTTTGAGGATCATGTGAGTACGATACATAGAGAGTTGCCTTGCAACTACATTGGAGAATGTTCTACTAGTGGGGAACAAGATCAACGAGGCTTGCTTTCCGTATTCAAATTGATTGGAACTGGTGTTGGAAAGACAGCCAAAAGATCACTGGATGAGAGGGAATACAGAGCTGCTCATCTATACGTACTCCATAATTGTGTGGAGATCGATCCATATATCAAGTAAAGTTTGACAACTCAATATAACACCTTTATTTAAGATGTAGCTTTTATCAACTAATATCTACTTGTTTTATGAAGGGAGTACGAATCACAACTCAGGCTCTCAAATCCATGGATTTCTGACATGGACATTGATAAGAAAATGTCGGCAGAATTTCCTGAATGGTTTTGTAACTATGTGAGTCAAATTGACAATAATCTAACTTGAATTGAATTTATAATTAAGATATGTGAATGAATACTTAACTTGACAAATATTATAAATTTTTGGTGATATAGGTACAAACTTATGTAACAGATCCTGTTATGTGGGATATTGCAAGTGGACCTTCACCAATGATTACAACATATCATGGTTATTTGGTGAATGGTTATAAATTTCACACGATATCTCACGGAACTCACAAAGCAACCATGAGTAATGGTGTGTGCATCAAAGCTGGTAACTATGGAGACTCGAGTGAGACAAATTTTTATGGACAATTAGTCGCAGTGAGTGAGCTGAGGTACGTAAATAAAATCACATATTCAATTTTAACAAATATTTAATAAGTAATTCAGAAGACTAATATAAATCAAATTAAAATGATCTATGTATGGGATTTTACCCGCACAGCGCCCCGGCTGATTACATTTGGGAACTATTTCAGATAGTTCTCAATCCGACTGGATACAGTTGGAAGTTGATACCTGAGGACGTGAGGCAGAGATACTGCGAGGAGTTTTAGGTTCGAAAAATTTCTACAACTTCCAAATTCTTTCTAAATTATAACTTATAACTATATATTGAAGTTAACTACAATTTCTAACATACATTTTGGATGTTAGAAAAAATTTACTTGGACACAAGCGCGCGCGCACACACACACACACATATATATATATCCAGATATAATTAGATAAAAATTGAGTAATTCAACAAATGAATTGAAAATTTCACCAATGTTCATATTAATCTCGATTAAGCACCAATCAAAAGTTTTGAAACTAGAGTCCATAGAGATTTACGTGAGATGAAGTTTCTGTTCTTGGTGAGACTGGCAAGGATCGAGATTATTGTAATTTGTTTATGTTCAAGGAATTTGAAGTTTCTGTTCAAGGAATGGTGAGACTGAGATTAATTTCACCCTGAGATGAAGTTTCTGTTCAAGGAATTTGAAATTCAAAACACAAAATCGAAAATTACAGCAAGAACATGAAATAATTGGAAAGTAAATTGAGTTTGGAGATTACTTTTGCAACCAAACTTGGATGCATTTGCATCAATTGATGAGTGGGGAGAGTGATGGTGGGGCTGGCGATGCTTCGTTCTTCGTGGTTGGAGGAGAGGCGTAATCAGAAGTGAGAGGGGTGGGGTGAGGGTATGGCCGTGCGCTGTTCGATTTTTTTACAGCGGCGAGGAGTGTGAGTGAGGTAGGTGTGAGGTAGGGTTTGGTATGTATATGTATGTGTTTAAGTATTTTTTTTATTATCTTAAATAATTGTTAGTGTTAAGTATGTATTAGTGATGATAATTAGTTATTACTCTTATTGTAAATTATTATATTATTTTATTTCTATACTTTGTATATACATATATATTTATATATTATTTTTTCTGTATAGTTTTTTTTTTATTGATGGTAGGTGTGAGTGAAGATTGAGATTATTTTATAGGTTAAGTTGAATAATTGATTTTTTTTTTTTAGATTAAAAGTGTTGTAGAACCTTATTTATTAGGTCACCATAATTATGATTGAATAAATTTTAAAATTGAATGTGTTTGAGGTAAATTTATAAAGTATTTTATTACAGATTTCAACAAATTTATTGTAAAAAAAATTATATTGATAATTTGGTTATGTAAAATTAAAGTGAATAAAATGACAATTTTAGTTGATTGATACGATATTTAGTGAAATTACCCGTTTAATATTCTTCTAAATAAGTGGAATGGAGAAAATAATAAAAACATCATATGTAATTATTTTGCTTCTATAAGTAAGAAATAATTTTTTTTTGTAGCCTAACATTAATTTTTGTTTTCAACATTGCGTATTATATGCATTTATTTTCAAATTCAAGATTTTTTTTGTAGTTCATATAAATAATTATAAATTTAAATATTAAAATTGATTGTGCTCCTTATATATATATATACATATATATGTTAGATGTATTTGTTTAGTTGGTATAAACAAGAGTCTTATTTTTTAATCATCAAATAGCCCGTAATTCGGATACGGACGAATATTATGTAATTTGAATCGGATCTCGAATTGGAATTCAAATTTTCGGATTCGGATCGCAATTCGACCGAATACTAAATTTTCATCGCAAAATTGATCCTATTTTGATACGTCTTCGGATTGGACGGGTAATATCTGCCCAGATTTCACCTCTAATTGTAAATAACTTGCGGAATTATAATTTTTAACTTAAATCGATATTTATTTACTCGAAATCTTAATTCTGAAAAATTTTGTGATTACACCCCGTGCATCACACAGTTATAAGTTATAACCCATTAGTATTTAATTAGGTTCAACCCAAACAAATAAATTTTGAAATGGGCTCAACCCAAAAATTCTTTTAATTAAAGGCATGAACAGAATACCTGACCCATAAACTCGACCCGGCCCGTTTCCTTTTTAATTATTTTTAGAATTTTATTGAATTTTTTATTACACAATTCCTTAAATTAAAATGAGCAAAATTTAACAAAAATCCGTTTTTACTTTTCGTCACTCTTTCCGCCAATTTCACTCTCTTCTCTCTGTCTCTCTTCGCGCAGACACGCAACATCACCTACACATTCAATTTTCTCTTTAACAAAGACAACCACCACCACCTATGGCCGCCGCTTTCTCTCGGCGCCGTTGCCCAACATATTATTTTCGTCGTGAAGTTCTCCTCGTTCAATTCTTATCCTCACACCCTTTCTTCTATCATCTCAATCTCTTATATTCAAATCAAAATCCTTAAAATCACTTGTTCGTCATCGATTTTTATTCGGCCAAATCTTCAATCTCCGGCCAAAACTTGACTCTTTTCCTCATCCAATTCGAAAAAAAAAATTGTTCCTTGGCTTCGTAAACAGCCTCTCGCAACCACCTCTGCATGGTGTCGCTCCTCAACGTCATGTCGCCACCTTCTCGTTGTATGCTGTGGCCGTGTAATATTGAGACCTCGAGTTGTGCAATCGCCTACGTGTAGGTCCTCCGAGGTGTACAACCACTGATCGGTCGGCAGCCGAGTTTTTATGACAAACAACAATAATCTTCTTTTTTTATATCTCAATTCTATTTTGGTTCGTGCTACTGAGATGTTGATATTATGAATTTTATGAACTTATCAAAGTAAAAGTTAAAGATTTGCCTAAATTTTAGTTTATATCATATGATTTTGGGAGTAGTAGTCTATATCTACTGTGAAGTCTTAGACATGCTATAATCTATGGTTCAACATAGATGGATATTCTAAGGGTCCATTTGGTAGGGTGGATAGGATATGAGTGGATATGTTAAATTTAGTATAGGAAGTTAGGAAATGAGAAGTTAAGTTTAATATAGGTTTGTGATTGGTAGATAAGATAAAAAGTGAGATAAAATTTATATGTTGTTTGGTAGAAGTGTTTAAACCTTAAATAAAATATTGCTATTACAAATCTACCCTTCAATTTTTTATAAAATTATGAAAATGCCATAATTAATTTAGTAAGAGATAAATTTTTTTCTTATTATATTATTTTCGATACAACTTTACTTTTTAATTATATAATATTTGATATTTTTCCTTATTATTTTATTTTCTATATTGTTTTGCTTTTTAATTATATAATATATAAAAATATGATTTTTAAATTTTTTTTGAGTTATTGAGAAAAGCTTTTTAACCACAACATTTCTTTTACATAATCTTGAATCTAATTTATTAAAAATCAAATTTCTTTTACATTTCTTTTGTTGCATTCCAACCATATATTTCAACTAGTTATGTCAATACAACTAGTTATATCAAATTATTATACTAATCTACTAAACAAGAACATCTTTAGCATTTAATTAAAACAACACCAACAAATTACAGGTCTAATGAACCGAGGTGTTGTAGTCAAGTTCCTCCATTTCTTGCACACAAGATGAGCATTCACAAAGCTAGCCAACGGTAGCCTCACCAAGCATATTTCTAGAATGTCATCAGGCAGGCGAGCGTTCATGCTATTGCTTTGCTGCACTTCATTGAACTTCAACAGCCTTCAATTAGCAGCAACCAAAATTTTCAAATGAATTAATCAGCAAAAAAATTCCAATGAAGTTTGTATATCTAGCCTCACCTTATCAATGAACCTACCTCCATCTCTTCCAAAGCTCACCGTGGCAATGAATGTCATCATCTTCTCATCACTAACGTCGAGAATCATGAAGGAAAAGGCAACTCATCATAATAACCTTTCAATTGAACTTTAAAAGTGAATTCACCCACAAAAGAATTATAAAAAAAATTTAAAAGACAATTGAAAGAGCCACCACCATTATAGATCTGCAAGCAACAATGACTCAGTTAGTTTACAAAACTCAGCAGCATCAATTGCCTCATCAGCACGCATTTGTCTGAATATCTCTTTAGCCCTATCAAGATAATATTGGTGTACATAGTAACCATATCTACTTCCTGGAGATGATGTTTACGGAGCATCTGTCACGCCCCGTCCTCCGCCCTTGTGGCGAAGTCCAGACACGCGACTATAAAACAATTAATTAAATAAAGGATAAAAGGAAAACTGTGGACTTAACCGAACGAAGGGATATTTTATAACTGAGTCTTAGCTCATAACAAGAGTTAAACTCTGAATTTACACATTCGTCAACAAAACAAATAGAACCTCTTGCAGCGGAAAAGGATCAACTTAAGTCTACGTGTATGAAGACACGTAGACACCCAAGACTTTAATAAAGACCGACAAGCCCGCCATAGCATCTCCCATCATCACGTCTCAACCTGCACATTTATAAATACATGCAGGGCTGAGTACAAATTGTACTCAGTAAACACAAGCCAAAATCACACACATACATATATAATTGTCAATGCCGTAAGAGTGACACGTAGGGATTTTCTTTAAAAGCACCTACGTTCACTAAATCCTTTTGTGAAACCTTTATTTGACCGCGCAGTCTTTTCTTTAGTATTCAAGTCATATCTGCACTTTTAATTTATGGTACCGAGAAGGTGGCCACCTTCTACGGACACCGGACCGGCCAACCCTTAATGATGACTCACGGTCCTTTAACCGGCCAACCCTTAACGATGACTCACGGTTAATTACTTGTGTACACTAGTTCGAGTGGGGTTGCTTACCCACTGGAACCCGAATTCGATTTCATAATTGGAACCTTAAACCAGGAACCTTAACCAGATAGGCATTGATACAAAACATAAATCATTTCGGCAAGACAATACTTTGAAACATATTTCTCAAGTTGAAATCCTTTCGAAAA
>JAPKLX010000371.1:169985-202872 GCA_026898415.1 Leonotis leonurus | reverse complement strand
GAGAGTTCAAGCTATTTTGTATAAGAAATTGCTCGAAGATGACTAGAATCTATATGCAGATCGATTGCAGTTTAGTCCAACCAGATTACTCTCTTAGTGTAAACACTTAGCTAATAATAAGAGTGATCTTATTACTTTCTGAGTGTTGAGTGAGTGCGGAATAATGGTGGATTAGTGATTGCTCTTGTTTAGAAAACCTTAGTAATAATCCAGAATGTTAGTAAGATTGATTGAGATGCAGATTGATGATAGTGCAGAAGGTTAGAATAATAAACAACTGAAATGAAATATGCAGGAATGTAAAGCACACAGTTGTTTAACGTGGTTCGGGAAATCCCTACGTCCACGATCTGGTCCAAACTAGACCAGATTATCCACTACTAGGATACTCTGCTTCTTTATACTCGTGGAGAAGGAGTCACAAGTACCAATCAAAACTAGACAGATACTTATGCACGAATTAAGGGTCGTGTCCCTTTACAACAGATTACCTCTACGTTACCACAAGAAAACTACTAGCTAGCAGGGTGATCTCCTTTCACTCGATAAGACAGACTTGAATCGAGGTGGTTGGTGTGATATAGAATCACAGAGTGTTGAAGCTCTAAGTCTGGGATGGCAGATTGCTTGAAAGTATATCAACAGTTTAGCTTGCACGTATGTCCTCTATATCTTCCAGATTTCTAACTTCAACTATATAGGCATTGAATTTGAAATTCTAGCCGTTTGTTGATTGACATGAGATAGATGGTATATTGCCAATCAATGGTTTCCATCATATCTGTTCTTGCCATATAGGAAAGGTTGACTCAATCTTTGAGTTATGGAAAACAGATTGCTAACGGTCTCTTTCCTTCTATGTGTTAACCGAAGATCTTCTTTCCAATCCCAGTTGGATGGACTTTGATCTTGACGTGGCAAGAGTATATGATGTGTAGGATGATGTCAGCTGGTGGATTGATGACTCAATCATTCTGGTTCATCGTTGTAGGCATATCGATCTGGTCTCTGTCTGTTACAGCAGATCGATTCCTCTTTGGCGTGAAATCTTGACTTTCATCCTATTCTAAGTTGAGATTGACTTCTATAGGAATTTTCCTTTACATTTCAAGTCATCTCCTAATCTGTTCCATAACAGGATTCACTTTTTCTCTAGTGATCTGTTTTACATGTAGAACAGTTTAAGCTATAAAACACCTAAGTGTGTTTCGAAAGACCATCATCAAAACTAAATATCTTTAGGGTTCCCAACAATTTCCCCCTTTTTAATGATGTCGAAACCACACTTTACAATAATGTCCTATCAGCTCTTAAAGGGCGATCTGGTCTGATAGCCAGATTGATGTTTGTACGTTATTAAGTTTATAACGTTTTAGGATATTTTATATGTGTTCTGGACAATAGAGTGTTGTCATCAGAAACTCAGACAGATTTCATATATATATAAGGGCAATAAGAGTTTACAGATTATCATCACAAGAATAAGAAATGCAGATCATAAAGATAAAAAGGTTATAGCTATCTGCTTTTTCTTCTCTCTTCTTGTTGCTTTTTCATTTTTGCTCTGGTCTCATCTGAGATGAGCTGCACACTCTCATAAATCCCTTCTCTGATCCTTATGTAGTCCGGGTCTTCTGCATCCACCTTGTACCCTCTGTTCTCTGCTAGCTGATTGATGAAGGTGAGCAGAAAGGTTTTGTCCCGTAGATCAGTCCCTGGAATGGTGGGGCATGATCTATATTCTTTCTCGGGCGCAGTGATCTGGACGTTTGCTTGGGCAGCAGCCTTCCTTATTTCTTCTACCAGATCACTAGCGTCGTTTAGGTCTAGGTACCGGTTGAATGCCTCATTTGGAGATCCATCCATGTATGCAGGTTCCTTCAAAAAGTATCTACACAGAACGAAGGCATTCTTGAGTCCTTCCCAACCCTCTCTTAAGTGAGCTGGAACCCAGTTGGTCTGTCCAGATGATCTGAGGTGAGCAGTTGGCCAACTGAATCCAGTTCTTTTCTTCTTCTTCTGAGTTTGGCTCGATCTGCTAGATGATATAGACTTTTGAGTGTGAGCAGATGGAGCAGATGGAGGGCTGACTGTTTGTGCAGTGATCTGCTGCTCAGGTTGACCTAGCTCAGATTGAGCTATCTCCTTTCCTTTCCTTTTTGCAGCAGTTGGCTTTATCTTCTTCCCAGTCCCTTCCCCCTTTTTGACATCATCAACTACTATCTGGATGAGTGCCCTGAGGGAAGTAATCTCGTCCTTCATCGCCTTAACCTCCTTGTCTGTATCAACCTTTTGTGCAAGCAGAGAAGTGATATTGAGATTGGCGTCATCAATCTGCTTTTGGAAAGCTTTCTGAAGGTTGGTTAGTTCTGTGGTGTGGTTCTCAATGTCTTCCTGGGCGATCCCAACATCATTGAAGTATGTATCAAACATTGTTTTTGTTGGGTAGCCCAGATCGCTTAACTTCCTTTCGACAAAATTCTTCCCATCGGCCTCAAACTGCCTAAGAAGGGACCTGGTGTAGGCATTGGCTTCCTTGATGATGTCAGCAGTCAGACCATCTGTTTGCTCCTTGACAATGGCATGCACCATGTCCTTCTCATGTTTGGCAAAGTCAGATATGATTTTGTAAATTTCATTTACTTTGAGCTGCATGGACCCAAGGGATTGATTGATCTGCATCTTTCTCTCCTCAGCAGCAGCTCGATCGTCATCTATCTTCTTGCTTAATTCCTCAATTTTTAGTCTGCATATCCTCCTTAAATCAGAGTCAACTTGATCGACATGAGTCTTCAAGTGGTCGTTGAACTCTATGAGGATGCGGGTAGCCTCATCTTGCACTTGGGAGAGCGTCCCATACATGTATTGGTCTACTTTCATAGAAATGAGATCCTTGATTTGTGTGTGGGATACAGATTGATGTTGGTCCATCAGTATGTCTTCCAGGGTGAATGTTGGCACATATACACCGAGTGCAGCTGCAGCAGCAGGTGTGAAGATGTCGTTTGTAAGTTCGCCTCCGACATTCTGTCCAACAGGCTCATCCTCTGCTTGAGACTGATCAGCAGGTTCCTCCTTAGTCTGTGGGGTGGGTTCTATCACTTGCTCCCCAGTATCGGTCATATGCTGATCTGGTGCAGTTTCTGTGGTGTCTGCACCCTGTTGGTGAGCATTAGTGTGTTCTGCTTCAGCTTCTGCTTCCTTATCTGTTTCTTCTTCAATGCAATTATAGAAATTCAGCATATTTGCTTTTTCATAAGCAGATCGCAGGTCGATCTTGAGCTCATCAGCTTCAAATTTTGCCATGCCAAGTATGTCTGGCTGGTAGGTCTCCCTTAACTCAGATACTGATGCAGCAGTGAATATCTTGAGTAGGGTTGCTTCTTCGATCTTTAGTTCATGAATGGATCTGGTGCGGAGCAGGGCATCCAGAACGTAGAATTCTTTATCTTTCACCAGCAACAGAAACTTGAGCCTCTTGGCTATGTCATAGGTTTCTGGGGTAAGCTGGATCCCAGGGAAAGTTCTGAGCACAGAGTGATCTGCCTCTGTCTCCAGCATTTTCACAACAGTTTCTGCTTTCTTCAACTCCTCCTCTTCATCAGTGGATGTCTCTTCTTCCTCAGCTTCCTCATCAATCTGCTCAAGGGGTTCAGCAGATGATGGGCTGGTAGAATGTGCGGGTGAAAAATCCTTGGTTTGATCAGGGTTCAAGGATGAAATGGGGGCCACATCTTCAGGTGAACCACCCATCAAAATTTCTTCTTCCTCAACCTCCTGTTGAGGGAGAACATTTTCTGGTACAGGTTCTAGGCTTTGTTCTGTTACAGCCAGTCTCTGCAACTTCCTTCGTTTGGGTTTGGGTGGCTGAGCTGCTGTAGATGTATCAGTTTCGACAGAGCTGGCCCTCCTGGTCACTCTCTTGGAGGGGGTTCTCTCTATTGGCTTCTCCTTGGTGGTTTTAGATTTGGTGGATCGATCTGCTGGACCAGATGGAGGAATCCAGATCGGATTTGAGTTTCCCATTTCCATCAGTGCACTAAACACCACTGAATCCTTCACCCGTGCAATCAGATTGACTGAAATGCCCATCGACATTTCTATTTGATGCTGGTCTTTGGGAAAATGCTGCCTTGTGTTGAATTCAACAACGGTGTCCCATTGGTGATGAGGGAAGAATGTTTCCAGCATGAAGTTGATTTTCGTAGAATGCCTTAGACTGCTTCTCTTCACCTCAATGCCGGGTGAACCACCTTTCACAAACAAGATCATCTTGGCCTCCTTTGCCAAGAGATCAAACAAAATCCTGCTCCAATTCACTGGCAGGTTGAGAAGCACTGCTACTAGGATCCTGAACTTTTCAGGAGTGACCTGGTCATACGAGCCGTTGTGGTTGAGGAAGATTCGCTGCACGAATTCGAATAGAATTCTGAATTCTGGAGCAAGAAGTGCTCTTGTGAACATCCGGTTCGTATATTGGATTGGTATGATCATTACCATCTCCACTGCCTCTTGGAGTAGTGCTGCAGTGATTTCCCCAAGGTCTGCACCTTCATCTTTCGACTTATAAACATCGTTGATGATATTGATGACGTTCTAAGGGGTGTTGCTGACAGTATTCCCTTTACTCACCCTGATGGTTGCCTCATCTCCACCCCTCTCTCCCTGCCATGAGAGGTAGAAAGCAGCAACATCCTTGGGTAGGAAGTGCACTGGGTGTGAAGTGATAATATTGTAGAAATCTGCAGGAAACACAGTAGAGCATATGTGAGCACTATCCTTTCATCAGTGAAGTATAAGTGCCCCAAAGTAGTTTATGCAGGCTAGCAATCGATATCACAGTAATCACAAGTAACTATATGTGCAAATGAATAAAAGCAGTTTGTCAAGAACAGGTTTAAAGGATGATATAAGACAAACAAAAACAACAGCAAAAGAGAATATAAACAAGAAACCTTTGCACTGGCGAACAAGGTCAAATGCCTTGTTGAGTTTATGAAACCCGAAGGTGTCAAGAACCGTGAAAAGGTCTTGGTGTATGTAAGGTTTCAAAAAACTTGCTTGCTCGAGAAAAACAGATGATTTGGGAGCCATTTTTGCTAGGATTTTACGAAGGAAGAGAGAATTTTGGAAAGAGGAAATTTTGCTAAGTGTTTCGAGAAAAAGAGTAAGTGATATATGAAACGACTTATCAATTTTATATAAAAGAGAATAGAGATAAGTAAGGTAATAAAGAATTAGTGAACTTCCCTTTTACAGCTTTTCCCGCCTTTCCATGTTCTAGGGTTACTGTTTGTCACCGCCTCCTTTTATCGTATGATGTACGCGCCTTTGATCGTGGGGTTAAGAGAGGGCGCGTGGTTGTTTAGCGCGTTTGGAAAGCTTCCCTTTTCTTGGTTTGGTAAATATCATTTTGGTCACAGTTTCCTAACATAGTATCAATCATCACAAAAATAAAAGATTTGATATCAAGTGTCAGAAATTAGATGATATGATTTAGTCGCCGTATTTAGTTGACTTTCCCCCTTAACCAAGTAATGGGATAATTAATATTATTTTAATATCCACGTGGCATTAAGTGATCTGGTCAAGGTCGATCTCTTTCATAGTGAGAACTATCGATCTGGTTGACTCTTTTAATAATTCCCAGTTGGAATTTGATCAATCTGTATTGACATATACTTGGTGATCTGGTGTCAATTCTCTGTTGGAATTTCAAGTGATCTGGATTTTATCAATCTGAACCATGACGATCTGGCTTTGATTCCCTGTTGGAATATTGTATTTTATCTGGTTTAGATCAATCTGGTCCTTTCTTCAAGATTTAAAAGTCCTAGTTTTCCACAAAGCATCTTAAATATTTCTTCTGGTAATGCCTTAGTGAGAATGTCTGCTTTCTGAACTTCAGTGTGTATTTTATCAATCTGTATATGCTTCCTTTCAACATGGTCTCTTATGAAGTGATGTCTCACATCTACATGTTTGCATCTGGTGTGCAACACTGGGTTCTGTGTGATTGCTATAGCACTTGAACTATCACAGAAAATAGGTATCTCCTTGACATCAATCTCATAGTCTTTAAGTTGTTTTCTTAGCCACAGTATTTGTGCACAACAACTTCCAGCTGCCATATATTCTGCCTTTGTAGTTGAGGTGGCAACTGATGTTTGTTTCTTTGAAAACCAAGAAATCAGTTTATTTCCTAGAAACTGACATGTACCAGATGTTGACTTTCTATCCAGTTTACATCCAGTATAATCTGAGTCAGTGTATCCAGTTAGCTCAAAATTGTCTTCACATGGATACCATAATCCTACATGGGCTGTTCCCTTAAGATATCTTAGTATCTTCTTAGCTGCTTCCATGTGTGACTCTTTGGGATTTGCTTGATATCTAACGCATACTCCTACTGTAAAAGTGATGTCAGGTCGCCTGGCAGTTAGGTAGAGTAATGATCCTATGATCCCTCTGTATAGTGTAATGTTTGCTAGTTTTCCCTCTGGATCTGGATCGATTTTCCCATTGGTCTGCATTGGGATTTTCACTGGATTACTGTCTTTTAATCGAAACTTGGTTAGCAGATCGTTGATGTATTTTGTCTAATTAATAAAGATACCGTCTGATAGCTGCTTGACCTGCAAACCAAGAAAGAAACTCATTTCTCCCATCATGGACATTTGGTACTTATTTTTCATAAGTTCTGCAAATTTGTCACACAGATAGGTAGATTGAGATCCAAAAATAATATCATCTACATAGATCTGGACTAAGAGAATGTTTTCTTTAACTTTGATAATAAACAAATTTTTGTCAACAGATCCTCTTTTGAATCCAGATTCTAGTAGGAAGGTTGATAAGGTCTCATACCAAGCTCTTGGGGCTTGTTTTAGACCATAGACTGCCTTAGCCAGTCTGTATACTTTCTGATCTCGATCTGCTTCTTCAAATCCAGGTGGCTGTTCCACATATACTTCTTCTTCAAGGATACCATTGAGAAAAGCACTTTTGACATCCATCTGGTATACCTTGAATCGTTTGTGGGCAGCATATGCTAGAAATAGCCTTATAGCTTCTAGTCTGGCTACTAGTGCGAATGTTTCATCAAAATCAATGCCTTTTTGTTGATTATAGCCTTTAGCTACCAATCTGGCCTTGTTTCTGACTACTTCACCATTCTCATCTCGTTTATTTTTGAACACCCATTTTACACCTATCACACTTTGGTGTTTGGGTCTGTCCACGAGATACCAGACTTCATTCCTTTTGAACTCATTGAGTTCTTCTTGCATTGCTGTTATCCAATCTGCATCTTGAAGTGCTTCATATGCATCAGATGGCTCCATGCGAGAGAGGTAACAGCTCAACAGTGCACTTTCTCCATGCATTCTTCTGGTCTTTACACGATCTGATGGTTTCCCAACGATCTGTTCTGGTGGATGATCTTGTATCCATCTCCTTCTCCTGGTCATCTCTTCATCAGATATCTCAGGATCAGGTTGATCTGTTGGTTCTTCAAATTCAGGGTGTGCTGTTAATATAGTTTGAAATGGATTCTCATCTGGACTTTCTTCTGAATTTGGATTTTCATGTTGATCATCATTATTAATAATTGTTTCATTGTCTTCTGTTGATGATCTGTTTTCATCCAGATTGTGTTGTGATATTCCCCCTTGCTGTAAGATCTCTTCAGCAACAGGTGGAGTGATAATTTCTTCATCCTCACTCTTTGAGTTCCAGATAAGAATATCTTCAAGTAGTAGTTCATTCATCCTTCTGATAGTCACCTGGTTTTCTGTCTGCTTTCCATCTGGTGACCTGTACTCAACAATTGACTCATCAAAGACAACATGAGGTGTTACCTCCACAATATGAGAGTTCTTATTGTAGACTCGATAAGCTTTTCTAACATCAGAATATCCTAAGAATATTCCAGGATCAGTTTTGCTATCAAAGGTCTTCAATTGTGATTTCCCATTATTGTGTATGTAACACAAACAACCAAAAGTTCTGAAATAAGAAATCTTAGGCTTTCTGTTGTTCCAAATCTCGTATGGTGTCTTTCCATGTCTGAGTGTGATAGATGATCTGTTTTGAGTATAACAGGCTGTGTAGATTGCTTCTGCCCAGAATTTCTTGGGTAGATTTGTAGCATTTAGCATTGTACGTGCTGCTTCCTTGAGTGAACTGTTTCTCCTTTCAACAACTCCATTCTGTTGGGGAGTTCGAGCAGCAGATGTTTGATGAGTGATTCCCATCTTGTTGCAGTATGCTTCAATCTTCTGGTTGAGAAATTCTGTTCCTCGATCTGTTCTGATAGAGGTTATACTCATCTCTTTCTGTTTTGTGATCTTGTGTAGGAAGTCAGGGAGCTTGTCTAGGGTTTCTTTCTTCTTTAACAGAAAGATGACCCAAGTGAATCTTGAATAATCATCTATGATTACTAGGGTGTACTTTCTCCCATTTATGCTTAGAGGTTTGACTGGTCCAAACAGATCAAGATGTAACAGCTCTAGTATCCTTGAAGTTGAGTGAGCTGTTTTGCTTGAGAAGGATGATCTGGTTTGTTTTCCAGCTTGACAAGCATCACATATATGATCTTTATCATATACTTAATCTGGTAGTCCTTCCACTAACTTTTCCTTGGCAATCCTGTTGATTGATTTAAAGTTTAAGTGGTTTAATCTCTTATGCCATAGCCAGCTGGTTTCTGATACAGTCTTGGTGATTAAGCAGGTCTCGATTTGGTTTGTCCATTGGACAATGTATAGTCTATCCTGCAACTTACCGGTAAGGAGTATCTCATCTCCTTCCTTATTCTTCACCAGACAGTTGTTAATATCAAAAACAATCTGATTACCATTAGCACAAAATTGACTTACAGAAAACAGGTTGTGACTAAGACCCTCAACGTATGATACATTAGTGATAGTAGTCTTGCCAACTTTGATGTTTCCATACCCTCTGGTATAACCTTTTGAATTACATCCAAAAGTGACCTGGGGTCCTGGTTTTTCTACGTAATCTGATAGCAGGTTCTTGTCACATGTCATGTGTTTTGAACAACCACTATCTATTATCCAGATTGCTCCTCTTGCAACCTTACTCCTTCTTGCAGTTCTTTGATCCTCAACTTCATCTAGACCGTTGTCCAATCCCACATAGCTTTCATTCTAGCTTTCTTCCTCGTCAGCGATGAAAGCTTCATCATTTTCTGATGAGCTATCTGAGAAATGACTCGAGCTGCTTGAGTTCTGTTCAGCTATCATGGCTTTGCACTCATATTTAAGCTTTCGATCTCTTTTTGCTCTTAGTTCTTCTCTTTGACTTCTGGACAAATCAGGACAATCTGTTTTGAAGTGACCTGTTCTGCCACATTCAAAGCAAGTGTAGTCTGTAGAACTAGAGGTCTTTGTTGTTTTAGCAGTCTGCTTCTTGGACTCATTCTTGTCATAAGATCGATCATTGTCATACTTCTTGTTGAAGTTTCTCTTATTATCTTTGTAGAAGCGTCTGTATTTCTTCGATCTGGTCTCCATCTTGTCCATTCTTTTGGCAATCATTGCAAACTCTTTTAAGAGTTTGTCATAGCCTTTCTCTTCATCTGGGGTAGCTAGCTCAGAAGGATCATCTGGTTTGCTCTTCGCTTTGAAGGCTACCTCTTTGTCCTTCTTTGAGCTGCTTTCTGTCTTTTTGGACAGATGATCTGGTCCTCGTATTCTTTGAATGTCACACTCATGACCTTCGAGGTGATCGAATAAGGCTTCAGTGGACAGTTCATTGAAATCTGCTCTTAGAGGTTGCATTGCAGCATAGATCTCCCAGCTTGGTGGTAGAGCTCTAAGAACTTTCATGTTCTTCTCCCTTTGAGTATATTTGTTCTTTTTGAACGCAGATATCTCAAGAAGGATTCCAGTGAATCTCATCTTCATCTGTTCTATTGTCTCGCCTGGTTTCACTTTGAATTCATCATATTTTTTGCAGGCAAGAGACAGTTTGTTCTCAATCATTACTTCAGATCCTAGGGCTAGGTCTCTTAAGGCTTCCCACATCTCTTTGGCAGTATCCAGATCTTGGATTTTAGCCAGATGTATGCCTTTGACCGTGCTGGAGATGATCCCTTTGGCAAAATCATCAAGATTTACTTCTCTCCTTTCTTCAGAAGTGTATTTTCTGGGATCTTTTAGCACAGATTCTTTGACCACTCCTGTATCGGTGATACGAGTAGTTTCTTCTGTAATTGCTAATGGGCCTTCTTCGATTACTTTCCACATCAGGCAGTGATAGGCTTTAAGACACATTTTGATTCTGAAGCTCCATTCTGTGTAGCCTTGGATGGAGAATTCTTCGCATGCCCTGATAACAGATGACTCCATAACAGATGATATGCTAGTGAATGAAAAAGATTTTCTAAGATCTATTCAAGTTGACCACGCAGGTTTTAACCCTGTTAAACAAAACAATGGTTGATTGAACCACTGCTCTGATACCACTTGTTGGTCCCGAAAGAGCAAGGTTTGGTGTATGGGGAGGGGGGAATACACCAAACCCAAACTTTTCAGTTTACTTGACAAGTTGTGAGAGAGTTCAAGCTATTCTGTATAAGAAATTGCTCGAAGATGACTAGACAGATCGATATGCAGATCGATAGCAGTTTAGTCCAACCAGATTACTCTCTTAGTGTAAACACTTAGCTAATAATAAGAGTGATCTTATTACTTTCTGAGTGTTGAGTGAGTGCGGAATAATGGTGGATTAGCAATTGCTCTTGTTTAGAAAACCATAGTAATAATCCAGAATGTTAGTAAGATTGATTGAGATGCAGATTGATGATAGTGCAGAAGGTTAGAATAATAAACAACTGAAATGAAATATGCAGGAATGTAAAGCACACAGTTGTTTAACGTGGTTCGGGAAATCCCTACGTCCACGATCTGGTCCAAACTAGACCAGATTATCCACTACTAGGATACTCTGCTTCTTTATACTCGTGGAGAATGAGTCACAAGTATCAATCAAAACTAGACAGATACTTATGCACGAATTAAGGGTCGTGTCCCTTTACAACAGATTACCTTTACGTTACCACTAGAAAACTACTAGCTAGCAGGGTGATCTCCTTTCACTCGATAAGACAGACTTGAATCGAGGTGGTTGGTGTGATATAGTATCACAGAGTGTTGAAGCTCTAAGTCTGGGATGGCAGATTGCTTGAAAGTATATCAACAGTTTAGCTTGCACGTATGTTCTCTATATCTTCCAGATTTCTAACTTCAACTATATAGGCATTGAATTTGAAATTCTAGCCGTTTGTTGATTGACGTGAGATAAATGGTATATTGGCAATCAATGGTTTCCATCATATCTGTTATTGCCATATAGGAAAGGTTGACTCAATCTTTGTTTTATGGAAAGCAGATTGCTAACGGTCTCTTTCCTTCTATGTGTTAACCGAAGATCTTCTTTCCAATCCCAGTTTGATGGACTTTGATCTTGACGTGGCAAGAGTATATGATGTGTAGGATGATGTCAGTTGGTGGATTGATGACTCAATCGTTCTGGTTCATCGCTGTAGGCATCGATCTGGTCTCTGTCTGTTACAGCAGATCGATTCTTCTTTGGCGTGAAATCTTGACTTTCATCATATTCTAAGTTGAGATTGACTTCTATAGGAATTTTCCTTTACATTTCTAGTCATCTCCTAATATGTTCCATAACAGGATTCACTTTTTCTCTAGTGATCTGTTTTACATGTAGAACAGTTTAAGCTATTGTAATACCCCGAAATACTATAGCCATAACTAAAAAGTAATTAAACCTTAATTAAGGCTATGCATCCTTAAGAGAATATAATTATGAGATTAAAAAAGAGTTCGAGGACTCTATTATATGATTTAGAAGAAAGAATTACGATTATTTCGTTAAGAAAGAAAATGGAATTTATTAATTCCATATTAGAGATAAAAGAAAGGGGTTGAGATGGAATAAACTCAGACGAAGCATACGCCTCAGAAGAGAAAATTTTTATCTATTAGATAACATAGAAAAATGGATTTAGAAATTTCATTAAGCTAGAAAACAGATAAAATAAAGAATAAAAATTTATTATTGCAATTTCGGTAATAATTAAATAAGTTTTCGGTTAAAATTCGGATTGAGAATCCGACAGTTGTAGTAGAACCTACAAATTATGCTCAATTTTCTAAGGTATATAGAAGAGATTATTATAAAGATTTCGTTAGAAAATATGGTTTTGAGAAGGAATTTATTTAATTAAATTCATTCGGTATCTTAAAACTCGCATAATTTGTTCAAATGAACTCGGAATCACGAACGGTCTGAACCGGTGGATTCCTTGTGTCGAGATGAGTCATCCAGCATTAAAATCTCGATGCACGAAAACCGAGAAGATGGGACCTTCTAGAAGCTCCTAGAGTTGTGTATATAATTATTTAATTAATTAATTAAATAAATATCTTATACTTAAGATATAAGACACCTCTCTTACCAATTTTCACCATCTTCTACCTTATTTCTCCCCACCAAAACCGTGCCCCCCTTAGACTCCATAGCCAAAAATTCTTTCCTTCCATAACTCCATTTTTAAGCTAGTTTCAAGTCCAATTTTTGAAGAAGAAGACATCTTTGAGGTAATTAGCCATCTTCTTACCTCTTTAGGTTGTAGAAATGGAAGAAAGTTCATGTTTTTATCTATGATAAGTTGTGTTTCATAACTAATGAGATATGATGTTAATTTCCATATATGTGACATGAAATGGGTAGAGAATCATGATTTAGGTAAGAATTTGAAAAGAATTTCAAGATATGATGAGTAATTAGATTTCCCCTAAATTCTTCTACATGAACCCTAATTTGAAGTTTTGTAATTTGGATGAATTTGCTTGAATTAAGTATGAATAAGTATCATTAGACCTCCATAAGCATGATTAGAACAAGAAATTAGAGCAAAATCCAAGTCTCTTGAATGATGGGGTAATGACCGAAAATTATGCTTATGAGTTCTATAAGATTTTGATTTTATTTGCTTAAATTGAGATCATATTTGAGTTCAATGGTATGAATAATGCTTAGATTAATTTATTTGGAATTTTCCAAGCATTGGAAATGAATGTACAAAATTTAGTGAATTATGGAGTTTATGAGTTTAAGTATATGTTAAGGTTATTTGGCCTAAGTAATGGTTCATTATAGATCATTGAGCTACATTAAGTATAATTGAATCAAGAAATTGAAGATACACTCAATCCCACATTAAGATGTAAGACTCTTAAGAAGAAGGGCATAATTGAATTTCATATATAGAGATGGTATTTGTTAGATTTGATTAAGTGATTAAGATTAAGAAGGAATATAATGGCTAATGTGAAGTTATGAGATTGAATTAGCCAAGTATGTAGAAGTTGGAAATTATTAGTTTAGTAAGTTAAGAAGTGAAGTAATGATAAATAAGATAAATGATGAATGAGATACTAGAATAGAAGGATGCAATAGCCGAATAAGTTATAAGCATACGAAATAATAATCAAAGTAGATTATAAGAAGAATGAAATTTAAGTATGCGAAGCTAATTAGATTTGAATTATTATAGAAAGAAGAGGTAGATGAGATCGAGAAGGAGATAAGAGCAGAAGGAAAAGAGAGGATCTAGAAGACGAGGATAGGTGGTGGCTATGAGCAAATTAGTTCCTTAGCTCTAAGGAACATCCAGGTGGGCTTTCTAACCCAAAAAGCTATGCACGTGCTAAAGATTTATTTATGCATTATGTTTTATGTTAAAGAAGTTGACTTGCCTGTTTTTAAGCATGTTGCATATTGCCTATCTACGAGAGAATTACGATATCGGCCCTATGCTGGACGAGCTGCCAGTAAGGGTTTGTGTACACATATGTGACCGTGAGCCGGTGAGCGGATCGGCCGGTCATAGTGTTTGAGAGGGAGGCCTACCTCTCAACACAAGAAGTGCGTAGATATGGTATTTCAGATTTCAGATTTATGTCTGCAGACACATTTTATGCATGCTCAGTTACATTATTTTCAGAAAAGAAAGATTTTGGCAAGTCAATGATATGGCTCTATGAGCAAGTTTTAAATGTTTTGGCATGTGTCCACTGAGTGCTTTATGTACTCACGCCCTGCATGTTTTCTTAACGTGCAGGTTGAGCTGGAGATGGCGATGGATTCGAACACTGTAGTTGCTTTGTTATGTGAACTATTCAGTGAACCATAGATTGTCTTGTTGTTCATGTTGGTTGTTTGTATATTGAGTTATATGTCGTCATACATGTAGCTCAACTCATGATTCCGTTGCGATCTCATGTTTGATGTCATTTGAACGTTTGGCACCTTTGTATTGGTTTAGCCGTTGATATCTATGGTAGCATCTTTCTTGATGAATTATTATGTGTTCTCCCTATTTCTTGGTTGCTTGAGATGGTCTTTTGGTGTATTGAAACTCCAAGTTCAAAAAATTGTGTAAACTTTGATTTTACTAGAAACAGGGCAGTCAGTTGAACCCTCTTTTGCGTGAGTTTTAGAGGTCCGAATTTTCTGAATTTGGTACCATTTTAAAGATCTTTTCGATACCTTTCCAACGGTTCTTCCGGATCTTAATTCGGAGTTCAAACGAGAAAGTTATTGGCTTTCGAAGTCAACGTGTCGGCCCTGCCCTGTTTTTCGCGAGAACTTAAATGAGTTTCTTTGCAACCAAACATCAATTGTTAGAGTTATTTCTAAGTTAAGTGAGTCATGGCCTATTCTCTTGACTAAGAAAGGGTTAAGAAATTGGGCTGTGACAGCTATAAAACACCTAAGTGTGTTTCGAAAGACCATCATCAAAACTAAATATCTTTAGGGTTCCCAACACAACCCAAACCAAAAAGAAGAAGGTTGCAGAAACTTGCTGGAACAGCTCAGAGCCCTGAACCCATTTTTGAAGAATCTTTTATTCCTCAACAGGAGGTTGAGGAAGAGGAAATCTTGATGGGTGGACCACCAGAGGATATAGCTCCTCTCTCATCATTGGACCCAGACCAGGTCAAGGAATTTTCTCCTGCACATGCTGCAAGTCCATCTTCTGCAGAACATCTTGAGCAGATTGATGAGGAAGTCGAGGGAGAAGAGGAGTCTACGGATGAGGAGGCAGAATTAAAGAAGGCAGAAACAGTGGTGAGGATGCTGGAAACAGAGGCCGATCACTCTGTTCTTCGAACTTTCCCTGGGATACAGCTCACTCCCGAGACATATGCAGCAGCCAGAAGGCTCAAGTTCCTCCTGCTTATAAAAGATAAAGAATTCTATGTCTTGGATGCCTTGCTCAGAACCAGGTCGATACATGCACTGAAGATTGAAGAAGCCACATTACTTAAAATCTTCACTGCTTCTTCCATAGCCGAGCTTAGAGAGACCTACAAACCAGACATCCTTAGTATGTCAAAATTTGAAGCTGCAGAACTCCAGATCGACCTTCGATCTGCCTATGAACAAGCAAACATGCTGGAATTTTATGACAGCATTGAAGAAGGACTTGTTGAAAAAGAAGAAGTTGAAGCAGAACCCACTGATGCTCACCAACATGGGAAAGCAATCCCAGAATCTGCACCAGATTAGCACATGGTTGATGCTGGGGAACAAGTGGTGGAGACCACTCCACAGGCTGAGGGGGAACCAGCCCCGCAAAGCACAATTCAAAATGCACAAGCAGAGGATGAGCCTGCTGGACAGAGGTTGGGAGGTATACACACTGATGCAATTTATACCCCTGTTGTCGCAGCCACAATGGAGGAATATGTGGAGATGACCAATCTGGAAGACATATTGATGGCACAGCATCAATCACTGTCAAATTCTCAAGTAAGGGATCTCATATCCCACAAGGTCGATAAGTACATGTATGGGACACTCTCCACAGTTCAAGATGAAGCCACTCGCATTCTCACTGAGTTCAAAAATCATTTGAAAAATCACGTTCACCAGATTGACTCAGATCTGAGAAGAGTGTGCAGATTGAAGTTGGAAGAACTGAGCAAAAAGATGGATGACGATCGATCTGCTGCAGAGGAGAGAAAGGCTCAGATCGATCAGACTCTTGGCTCCATGCAGCTCAAGGTCAATGAAATGTACAGGATCATTTCTGAGTTTGCAAAGCATGAGAAGGATATGGTTCATACCATAGTCAAGGAACAAACAGATGGCATAGCCACTGATGTTGTAAAAGAAGCCAATGCACACACCAGAGCCATGTTTCGGTAATTTGAATCAGATGGGAAAAATTTTGTGGAAAGGAAGATGAGTGATCTGGGCTACCCAACAAAAACAATGATTAACTCATTTTTTGATGAAATTGGGATCATAAAAGAAGATCACGAGGGATACAAAGCTGATCTGCTCAATGCCCAGACATCCTTCCAAAAGCAGCTTGATGAATCTAATGCTAACATCACCTCCCTGCTCACATACAAGATTGATGCTGAAAAGGAAATGACGGACTTGAAGGAAGAGGTCACCTCCCTTAAGGAAATCATCCAAACCTGTATTGATGATGTCGAAAAGGGAGAAGGACCTAGGAAAGAAAAGAAGCAAGTTGTTGCGAAAGGGAAGTTGCAATCTGGTGCCCTGGCAGAAAAGAGACCAACTCAACCTGAGCTGCAGACTGCACCAGATCAACCAACCCCACCACCTGCTCTATCTGCTAAAACTCAAAAGACATCATCTTCTAGCAGATCAAGTCAATCCCAACCACTGAAGAAGAAGAAAAAGACTGGATTTGGTTGGCCTTCTACTCCCATCAGAACAACGAAAGAAGGAGAGACCAACTGGGTCCCAGATCATTTAAAGGATGGGTGGGAAGGACTTAAAAATGCCTTCATCATGTGCCGATACTTTCTCAAGGAGCCTGCGAGGGGACTCCTAATGAAGCCTTCAATCTCTTTCTGGATATGAATGATGCAAGAGATTTGGTTGAGGAGATAAGAGAAGCAGCTGCAAGGGCGAAAGTTCAGATAACTGCCCCAGAAAAGGAGTTCAGAACCTGCCCCACAATACCAGGCACTGATCTCCCGGACAAAACCTTTCTGCTCACATTCATTAATCAACTGGCGGAGAACAGAGGCTACAAGATTGATGTCGAGGATCCAGACTACGTTAGGGTGAGAGAAGGTGTTTATGAGAGTGTGCAGTTAATTTCTGATGAGACCAGGGCTAAGAAGAAGAAACAACAAGAGGAGAGAAGGAAGAGCAGATAGTTATATCTTTTTCATATCATTATGATCTGTAATTCCTATTTTTTGTCTTGATGAACTGTAACCTGATTATCTCTTATCTATGGAAGTACGTTGAGTTTCTGATGACAACCTCCAATTGTCCAGAACATCTATAAACTGCTTTTAAATCGTTATAACCTAATAACGAAACATAATCAATCTGGTTATCCAACCAGATCTCTCTTAATATGTTATTAGGGTATATTTGTAAAGTGTGGTTTTGACATCATCATAAAGGGGGAAATTGTTGGGAACCCTAGTGTATTTTTGGTTTTGATGATGATCCTTCGAAAACACACTTAGCTTTTTAGTATTAAACTGTTCTAAATGTAAAGCAGATCACTACATTTAAAGTGAATTCTGTTAAAGAACAGATTAGGAGATGACCTAACATGTAAAGGGGTTATTCCTATAGAAGTCATTTCTATAAACAGTATAGGATGAAGACCAAGATTTCAAGCCAAGAAGGAGTCGATCTGCTGTAACAGACAGTGGCCAGATCGATAACCAGATCGATATCTACAGCGAGGCACCAGATCGATTGAGTCATCAATCCACCAGCTGACATCATCCTACACATCATATGCTCTTGCCACGTCAAGACTAAAGCCTATCCAACATGGATTGGAAATCTTCGATAAAACATAAAGAAGGAAAGAGATCGTTAGCAATCTGCTTTCCATATCTTGAAGATTGAGTCAGCATTATCTACATGGCAAGAAGAGATATGGTGGACATCATTGATTGGCAATCTACCATCTGTCTCACGCCAATCAACAACAGCTAGAATTTTCAATTCAATGCCTATATAAATTTGAAGTTCAAAATCTGGAAAGATGAGATACAAGATATACACGCGAGATATACTACGAACATACTCTCAAGCCTTCTTGATCCAGACTAAGAGCTTCAAAAGACCTGTGATTCTTCATCATACCAACCCAACCTCGATTGAAGTCTATCTTGTCGAGAGAAAGCAGATCACCTTACTAGCTAGTAGGTTTCTAGTGGTAACGTAGAGGTAATCTGTTGTAAAGGGACACGACCCTCACTTCATGCATAGGTATCTCTCTAGCTTTGATTGATACTTGTGACTCGTTCTCCACGAGTATAAAGAAGCAGAGCATCCTAGTATTGGATAATCTGGTCTAGCTTTGACCAGATCGTGGACGTAGGGAATTCCCGAACCACGTTAAACAACTGTGTCATTTACTTTCTTACATCTTTACTTTTCAGTTGTTTATTACACTAACATTCTGCACTATCATACAAACTGCATATCAATCAATCTGCTTAACGATTTGACTATCTTTAAAGGTTTTCTTATAAGAGTACTCATTAAATCCACCATATTTTGGCACACACAACACCCAGAAGATAATAAGATCACTCTTATTATTCACTAAGTGTTTTCACTAGAGAGCAATCTGTTTGGACTAATCTGGTATCGATCTGAGTATTGATCTGGTCAGTCATCTGCCGAGCAATTTCTTAAATAAGAATAGCTTGAACTCTCTGATAATTTAACAAGTAAACTGAAAAGTTTGTGTTCGGTGTTTCCCCCCCCCCCCCCCTCATACACCAAACCTTGCTCTTTCAGGACCAACAAGTATCTGTCAAACGATCTACTTACCATATATAGAAGATTCTGTCAATCCTTTCAGAAGGCAGGAGGAGATAAATTAGGGATTCACTATCCTTGATTGGTGAAATCACATTAACTTCAAACCAATCAAGCTCAGCGGTTAGAATTTCAAATTCTACACCTATAAAGGCTAGGAACAAAGACTGACAGTGTGTGAAACATATGAAGATCATCTACCATCTACAAGTTGTTACTCTGCTCAGAAATCATCTCAACCATCAAAGCATTTACTAAGAGAAGATCTCTACTCACAAGATTGTGTTCCGAACCGCTCGTGATCATAATCACACCTCGATTCAAGTCTTATCGAGAAAGAAAGAAGGAGATATTTGCTAGATAGTAGTTTTCTAGTGGATTAACGTGAAGAGATCTAGTTTACAGTAGTTTTCTGTAAGTTGGAAATGGACACGACCCTTATTCGTGCATAAGTTTCGACCAGATTGTGTCTGAAACTTGTGGCTCGTTCTCAGCGAGTATAAACAAGAAGAGTATCCTAGTAGTGGATATCTAATCTAGTTTGGATTAGACCGTGGACTTAGGGGGTTTCCCGAACCACGTAAATAACTGTGTTATTTACTTTCTGCATTTTATATTCCAGTTGTTTTATCCACTAACTGTCATACTCATTCAAAACTGCATTCTTAATAAATATGCTAAATATTTGGGTAAGTTTTCGAAAAGGTTTTCTAAACAAAGAGCACCAACTAAGTCCACCATTATTCCGCACACAACGCTTTGCTAGAGAATAAGATCACTCTTGATCTCTGCTTAGTGTTATTCACTCGAGAGTTTCTGCCTGGACAGAATGAGATCGATCTGATAATCGATCTAGAATGTCACTTATAGCGATTTGCTTTACAGAAAGCTTAAATCTCTCTAACCAAAATAGTCAAGTAACCAGAAAGGTTTGCATTTGGTGTATTCCCCCCCCCCCCATACACCAAACCTTGCTCTTTCGGGACCAACAAGTGGTATCAGAGCAGTGGTTCATAAGACCATTATTTCTGTTTTCACAAGGTTGAAACCTACGTGGTCAACTTGAATAGATCTGGAAAATCTCTTTTCATTCATCTGTTATCAGAGCATGTGAAGAATTTTCCATCCAATGATATAGAGAGTGGAGTTTCAGAATCAAGATGTGTCTCAAAGCTCATCACTGCTTGATGTGGAGAGTGATTGAAGAGGGGTCATTAGTAATTTCTGAAGAAACAACCCGTATCACTGAAACTGGAGTGGTCAAGGAGGACGTACGAAAAGATCCCAGAAAGTACACATCTGAAGAAAGAAGAGAAGCAAATCTTGATGACTTTGCCAAAGGAGTTATTTCCAGTACTGTAAAAGGAGTTCATCTGGCTAAGATCCAAGATCTTGACACAGCCAAAGAGATGTGGGAAGCCCTGAGAGAACTAAGTCTAGGTTCTGAAGCAATGATCGAGAACAAGTTGTCTCTAGCGTGTAACAAGTTCGATAAATTCAAGATGAAACCTGGAGAAACCATCGAGCAGATGAAGAACAGGTTCATAGAAGTGTTACTTCATGAAGTCTCTGCCTTCAATAAAAACAAGTACACACAGAGAGAGAAGAATCTTAAAATTCTCATAGCATTACCACCAAGCTGGGAGATTTATTCAGCAATGCAACCACTACGTGTTGATTCCAACGATCTGTCCATGGAAGCTTTATTTGATCATCAGAAGGATACATGGATCAGATCATTCCTCCAGCAAGAAGAATGAAAATAGCTCAAAGAAAGAGAAAGAGATTGCCTTCAAAGCGAAGTGCAAAATAGATGAATCAGAACCATCTGCCACACCAGAAGGAGGCTATGATAAACTGCTCAAAGAATTATCCATGATTTCCAAGAGGACGGACAAGATGAAAATCAGATCAAGAAAGTATCGAAAGTTCTACAAAGATAACAAAAGCAGATACCAGAAGAACAAAGAAGTAGAATGATCTGACGACAAAGCAAAAAGTAGAAGTAATGGTAAAACTACTAACTCTAATGACTATACTTCTTATGGATGTGGGAGAACAGGTCACTTCAAGACAGATTGCCCAGACTTGTCTAAAAGTCAAAGAGAAGAACTACGAGCTAAAAGAGATTGTAAACTCAGAGCTGAACGCAAGGCCATGATTCCAGAAGAAGATTCTAGCAGCTCAAGTCATCTGACAGACAGTTCATCAGAAGATGATGAAGCATTCTATGCAGAAGAAATAGATGAAGAATGGGATGAATGCTACATGGGTCTAGATAATGGACTCGACCAGAATGAGGTGAACTCTCATGTTTCTCTATCTTCAAATAAACTTGTGTATGATTCAGGAAATGAAGATGAACGAGAAGTGACATGGGATGAAATTAATGAGATGTTCAAAAGCTCCACCGGCATAAAGAAGTTGTTTTCTGAAGTCATAAAGGAAAATAACAAGCTGAATGACACTGTGAAGTTTTTGAGTGAAGAAAACACCAAGTTCTCTGCACAAATAAATGGTCTTGGAGAGCAGATCAAGACAAAAGATGCAGAAATATATTCACTCAACTCCAAGGTGAAAGATGTGATCCACAGAAAGGATGTAGTAGAAGAGAAATTGAAGAAAAACATGGAGAATATGAGCAAAATCAACAAAACTCAAGAACGAGCTGAAATGATCATTGATATGCAACAGAAGGGGAGAGCTGGTCTAGGATACAATGGGAATTCCAGCAAGACTCAGTTTGTTGCTGAAAGGAAGAACATACCAGATCAAGTTAAGGATCTCAAGAACAAGAAAAATCAACCCCATAAATTGATGATGAAGAAAACAGGAGATAATAGATACTATTAGAAAAAAGGTCAATCTGCTCACTACGAGAAAACAAATAAAAATCAGAAGCAGAAGACACCACTCAAGATCTCCTCAACCAACAAAAAGAAGATCAATTGGGACAACATTGAGAGAAATCATCCTTATATCTACAAAGCCATAACCAGAACAGATGATATTGGAAGAAGAATTGTGTGCTATATATGTGTTCCTGACACTAAGTTTATCTGGATCCCCAAGGGAACATTTGCTACTAACCACGCACACACTTGTTGAAAGGGTAGCTAAAATTTATTAATTGCAGGATAGTAGAACTGGAAGAAGGATTAAAGTAGCAAAGGGAATAATCTGGATTATTGATAGTGGATGTTCAAAACACATGACATGTGATAAGAACGCTCTATCAGACTATGTGGAAAGAGAAGGACCACAAGTAACTTTTGGATGTAACTCAAAAGGCTACACCAGAGGCTATGGTAATAAAACTATTGGCAAGACCACAATCTCAAATGTATCATTTGTTGAGGGCCTTAGTCATAATCTGTTCTCAGTTAGCCAATTTTGTGCTAATGGAAACCATATTATTTTTTATGCTAACAACTGTTTTGTGAAGTAGGACAGATTATATATTGTGCAGTGGAATAACCAGATTGAGACATGTCTGGTCACTAAGACAATATCAGAAACAAGTTGGCTATGGCACAAACGACTAAGTTATCTCAATTTCAAGACAATCAATCAGATTGCAAGAGAGAAGCTAGTCGAAGGATTATGTAAAAACTCGAATAAAATAAATCCCTAATTATCGAGCTTAAGATATTTAGTTATAAATTCCTCTCACGGAGATTTTTATTTTTATACATTTACGTATTATTGCTTAATTTCGATTAAAATTTTTATACGTCATTACAATAAATATTTAATTGCATTACATTAGCATTCATAAATTTTCAAAATTTTCATGATTTGATTGTATTAAATAATTATGTTCTTAATTTTATTTAGGTGAAATTATCATGTCAATTTATTCCAACTTGTAATGCTTAGAAAATTTGATTATAAATGTGGATCTTAATAATCTATCATATGTATAAAAATTTACATAGATGGCTTGTATGTATAAGTGATATATATATATATAGGTGTATATATATATGTGTGTGAATGTGTGTAGTGAGAATGTATTGAGGTATTACATAATATGTATATATGTAGGGGAATTATAATGTCTCTATTATATGTGAAATTATCCAATAAATAACATATAATACACTTATACAAAATATAAATAAAAGATACTACAAATCATACATCTAGACTTCATAATTAGGATTTGAGGGAGAGATTTGTTGGGAAAGTAAAAAAAAAAAAATTTCTTCCACACTCCAATCCGTCACCCTCTTCTCCCCATGCAAGAAAACCCAAAATCACACTCTTCTCCTATCTTCTTCATTCTCCAAGACACTCATTCACTCCTACAACTCTCACCCTACATCTCTCTCTGCCCACAACCTCCATTGACACTCTCAAGCTCAAGAACACATTCCTCCATTGTTGCATGCACACCAACGCCAAGCTTCCATCCTCCACCCACACCTAAGAGCTTCACCCCCATCCAAGCTACTGAGATAGGAAGAGGAAGAGCACTCCATCATCCATTTTTCCAAGCTAGAGGAGGAGAGTGATAGAACTTGAGGTATATCATGTTTACCAACTTGTATTCTTGAGTTTGAGCTATAAAACCCTTAAACCTCTTCCCCATTGACTTAGGATGGATTTTGTATGTTTCCTAAACATTTTTATATGATAAAGTTCAAATCTTTAAGGTTCTATGAGGAGAATCACGAAAAAGAAGAAGTAGAATTTTAGAATCTGCCGATGAATTTTTTATACAAGTTTTTGCATGTTTCGTTTGGTATGTTAACTATATGTATACAAAATTTCAGCTTATTCTAAGTTCGTTTGGTATTTTAAAAAATTATGTGAAGTAGGCCTCGCAACTGTGAAAACCTGAAATTTTTGCATGTGCCCTTGTTTTTAGATAAATTACTGAGCTTGCTTCGACATGATTTACTTCTCTGTTTATGATGAATATTTATATGTAGATACCTTAATATGTGAATTATAATACTGTAAAGTTTCGTCCATTTTTATAATGTTTGTAATTTTTGAAAAATACTTGAAGTTGACTGTTTGAAGTAAAAATTCTTGTAAATGGTGACACTTTGTATCCTCGATTCATGTGGTTTTATAAGATATAATTTATGTTTAAACTTTTCTGGGAATATTAAGTTATATAGAGAGTAACCATACCAAGTTTTAGGGAAAAATATGTTGTTTTGATATCTTTAATAAATCCTCCAAAAACGTTGCACGAATCTGAAATGCTTTCTAACATAGCTGAACTAATTATCTCCATTCATAGGATTTTATTAATCGCCTTTGATTGAAATTTTACAGCACGTTATTTACTATGTATTTATAATATCTGTAAGTTTTCAACACTTTTAAACAAGTATAAGTATTTTTAAAGGATTTTACAAAATGACAGCCCGTAAGATACCTGTTTTTGGCAGCTCTTAGTATACCTTGAATAACTTCTGCCTCACTTAATATTTTTTACTCTTGTTTTTTTTAAATGATAGACGACTTCAGTAGCTTTCTAGATTGATAAATTAGAGATTCTAGTTATTTGTAAGTTGATAGTTATGACCTTTCAAAATCTGCTGATTTACATGCACAATCTGCCCTAGACTTGTTCATGAGAGTATGGAACTTTCTTTACTTTAAATTATGTTATGTGTTTATTTTGCATCGTATTGTGATATGTTAGGTGTATATGTCACATAAATTCCTCGTATAATTATTTGATATAATTTTATTTTATGGGTTGTATATATGAAAATTGTTAGAAGTTATCCCTTTAAGCATTTGAAATTAAGTTATATGCTCATATGTACTTAAGTTGTTAATGATCTTAAACTTGATTGTATATGTTTATATGATTTATATGTCCATGAGCATCATGCATATCACGAGCATTATTTATGAAAAATATAGTTATATAATTAATGGCATAACTTATAAATATTTCTTATCAAAAATCCGGGAGTAGGAATAGAACATAGGGACGACTTGTACGATTAGCCTCCTAAGTTGAGACTTGTATTGTAGGTCTCGTTCAGGCCGATAAGTGACTCGTGCATTTTCCCGTTCAACTGATCCACAAGATTGAGGTGGGTTTCCTATTTACAGTACGGTATTTTCGAGCTAATGAGCTCCAAATGTTTTATTAAATGTGAATTTGCATGCCAAGTTTTTATATTACTCATGTGTATCCTAAATGTGACGGATCGGTTTTACCGTACCCGTTGATTGGCTTTGCCAATGATAAAGTTAACAATTGTGCCTTAAGTCGGATCCGGCCAAGGTAGTGTACACAGAAAGTCCGGATCGGGTGAACTTGGCCAGGTTCCCCGGTCTTGGCGAAAGGGGATTATTCGCGGAAGACTTCGGTTTTCCCCATCTAGTCGTAATAGGAAAACACATTGAATGAGCAAGAAAGGTAACGAGCTCGATAAAATGTTATAATGTATGTTTTCATATGCGTAGGGTGGGATTTCGTTTTTAAACGCCTTGCGACATATTGTTGGGCATGTAGTATTCTTTTATAAATGTTTATGCTAGTTTTTCACTGATAGAGGGGCAAGAATCCCACGGGGTACATTAGTACTCAGCCCAAAATTCATTTCAAATGTTTTTCACAGGTTGAGAGGCAGGCGTAGGCGAGTTGGCGTTGGAGGTTGGTGTTGGCGAGGTTGTTCCCTCCTTCGAGCTAGTATTTCTTTTGATTCAAATGAACAATCCCCAAACTGTGCTAAGTTGAAGTTCCGCTGTTGTTAGTAAACTTTGTTGTGCCTTATATGGCTTGGACCTTACCTTATTTTGAACTTTGAAAATGCTTGATATTGTAAACTCTTAGTCTTTCTTAAGAGTTACCTTATTTAAATAGATCATTTCCAATGTCCTCATACATTGGAAATGTGGTACTCAGAGTGTCCTCGATCCTTATTGATATTATTTGCTTGACCTATTTCATCATAATTTTCCTTATTTATTTAAGTTAATATATTCATCTCAACCCCGTCTTGGGGTCGTGACAGATTACCAAATCAAGTATATGACAAGAACCACATCTGCGAAGCATGTCAAGTTGGGAAGCAAACCAAATCATCATTTACTAGCAAATCAGTTCAGTCATCCACCAGAATCCTAAAGTTACTTCATTTAGACTTATTTGGTCTAGTCAAGCCATTAAGTATAAATGGTAGGAAGTACACTTTGGTCATCATTGATGATTATTCAAGATTCACATGGGTAATCTTCTTATACAAGAAGAAAGAAACATTGGAAAAGTTGCCAAAATTCCTCAACAAAATCACCAAGAAAAAGGAAACTTCTGTTACAACCATCAGAACAGACCGTGGAACAGAATTTCTAAACTAGAAGATTGAGGATTAATGCAACCAGATGGAAATCACACATCAAACATCTACAGCAAGAACACCTCAACAGAATGGAGTAGTTGAAAGAAGGAACAGATCATTAAAAGAAACAGCTCGCACCATGCTTAATGCAATCGGATTACCAAAGAAATTCTGGTCAAAAGCCATGTACACAGCCTGCTATACACAGAATAGATCGGTGGTTACCCTTAGACATGGGAAGACACCATACGAAGTCTGGAACAACAGAAAGCCCAGGATACAATACTTTCGTACTTTTGGTTGTTTGTGTTACATTCATAATAATGGGAAATCTTTGTGAATCAAGCAAGTATATTAACGATCTAGTCACTAAATTTGGAGTCAAAAACAGTAAACCAGTCAAAATTCCAATGCAGACCAACGGGAAGATAGATCCAGATCTAGAAGGCAAACCAGCAAATATAACACAATACAGAGGGATTATTGGCTCGTTGCTGTATCTTACTGCAAGTCGACCAGATATTACATTTGCAGTTGGAGTATGTGCCAGATACGAGGCCAATCCCGAAGAATCACATATGGAAGTTGTCAAAAAGATACTTAGATATCTCAAAGGAACAGTTCACATTGGACTCTGGTATCCGTGTGATGACAACCTTGAATTAACAGGCTATTCTGATTCAGATTATGCAGGATGCAAATTGGACAGAAAGTCTACTTCTGGTACATGTCAGTTTCTCAGAAACAAGTTCATATCTTGGTTCTCGAAGAAACAGACATCTGTTGCCACATCAACAACTGAAGCAGAATACATGGCTGTTGGAAGTTGTTGTGCACAAATATTGTGGTTGAAGCAACAACTAAAAGATTACGAGATCGATGTAAAGGAGATACCTATATTGTGTGACAGTTCAAGCGCAATAGCAATAACACTAAATCCAGTACTCCATACAAGGTGCAAACATGTGGATGTGAGACATCACTTTATTAGAGATCATGTGGAGAGAAAACATATCCAGATCGAGAAGATTCACACAGATGTGCAACGTGCTGATATTTTGACTAAAGCTCTACCAGAAGAAAGATTCAAGATGCTATGTGGAAAGCTTGGATTACTAAATCTGGATGATAGATTGAAGTCAATACCAGATTGATGAAACCAGAACGTGTAGCAGAAAGATACAGATAGTAGTACCAGAAGGACAAACCAGATTGTCAACTAGAAGGACAAACCAGATTGTCAACCAGAAGGATAAACCAGATCGTCAACCAGAACGACAAACCAGATCGTCAACCAGAACGACAAACCAGATCGTCAACCAGAAGGACAACCAGATCGTCAACCAGAAGGACAAACCAGATTGTCAACCAGAAGGACAAACCAGATCGTTAACCAGAAGGACAAACTACATTGTCAACCAAAAGGACAAACCAGATTGTCAACCAGAAGGACAATACCAGATGGAAACAGAGATTTCACGTGTCTAAACTAGTCCAGATAGAAGACATGCCACGTGGAAATTATTTTCAATAAATAATTACTTAGTCAACGGGGAATTTGGAAAATTGAAACGTCTTAGAATGAAGACGTCATGATTAATCTCCAAATTACAGACTGTAAAGTTATTTTCTAACCTTGATTTGCTAAATCTCCTATATTTGTGATGATTAGCACACCTTTGGAAACTGTGATCGAAAGATACGCACACCCTCGCCTACGACCCTAGGATTTAGAGCGTACATCAAACGCAAGGAAAGGCGGCAAAATAAAAGGCTGAAGCGGGAAAACCTAAAAAGGGAGATTCTCATCCAACCCACCAATTATTATCCTTATCATCTGCGTCGTTGATTATTTTCTTATATATATGTGTTGTTCATACACTTAACTATTCACCTACACTTTCATCACACTGAGCACTAGTTTCAGTAAGCACTTAAGAAATTCCCAGATTTGATTCTCTGCAAACTCCTTCAAAGTTTTTCGTATTTGATCATGGCACCTCAAACTTCCTTGTTCCTTCAACATGTGGCTGAGGTTCAGAAATTTCTTTCCCCTGAACCTTACGCAGTCCTTGATACTCACGGATTTCGAAAACTCAAAGAAAATTTTGCCATGATTACTCGTTGCAAAGGTTTTCAAGTTCTTAATTTTTCATGCATCTTCAACTTACTATGAGTTTCGTATATTCCTTATATTTCTTTCTCTGGGAAAGTGCTCTAAATGATATGTATTAATTGTACATGTGTTTGGGATATGCACACTTGATAATCATGCACATAACTGATGAATATATATATATATATATATATATATGTTCTCTATATGTTCTTGTGTTTATAGGATTCTATAACATCGTTACTTCTCATCCCAACATGTTCCTGGCAAAACAAGTAGCAACATTCTATCTGACCTGGCAGAGTGATAAATATGGTCATGAAGCCAACGTGTTGATGCCAATCGGTGACAGGACTAGTAAAACTACCTACAATGTCATCGTAATGATCAACCAGGCATATCGGTTGAAGGATGAAGGCCTGACCTTGGACGAGATTACCCATGAACAATTTCAGGCGGCAGTAGAAATGATGATGGTGATACCCATTGCATATACAGGAAGGATGTTTCATCGATCCTTACTTCAACCTGGCTTCAAGTTGATGTTTGAGTTGGTTCAAAGGATATTCCTCAACCACAGCGGATCCTATGATCAAGTCACTCCGGAGAAGTTCCGAATTATCACGGCTGTTGTACTCAATCTCAGAGTCAACTGGAGCAGAATTTTGTTTGATTTGATGGCTAAAGAAGCCAAGCTGGTTTACCTATACCAAAGAGAGCAGAGGACGAGGTGTTTCGGTGGAAGTTAGGAGGAATCTGAGGCACTCCACCAAAATCAGCCTCATGGTGGAGAGATTCTTTAAACAGCAGGTCTGGGAGAATGCTGTGGAATTTAACACAAGCCTGACTATACCGAAAGACCAGCACCAGATTGAGATGTCTTTAGGACTTACTTCAGTACTTTTCAACAAAATCACTGATGAAGTGCATCACGCAGCACTTCTGGAGATGGGGAGCTCTAATCCTACATGGATTCCACCTACCAAAGGTGTCGAGAAACAAAAGGTAAAGACAACCAAGGAAAAATTACTGAAAGAGAAGGCAGCACGCAGACCAACTGTTAAACGGGGAAGTTCTGTTGATACAGAAACCTCTGCTTCTCAGCCTAAGCAGAAGAGGAGAAGACTGAGGAAGGTTCAAGAGTCCCCACCACCAGAAGCAGCAACAGAACACCCTCTACCAGAACCAAAACAACCAGAACAAGTTAGGACAGAACACGGTGAGGAAGCAACGCAAGCTGAGATAGCATCTCCAGAAGCTCCACAGACAGAACCATTCTTCGTTGCACCAGAAACAAGTTACAACCCGCATCAAGAGAAAGACTTTTCTCCAACCAGAACACCCACACCCTCACCAAATAGAATGCAGAGAATAAGTGAGGATGAAGAGGAGGCTGAATCTACTAATGAGGAGGAAGAGAAGAGACGCCAAGCAGAGGGTGTTATTAATCTATTGGAGAGTGAAGTAGATCACTCTATGTTACAAGATTTTCCGGTATTCACCTTCTACCAGAGAGTCTAGGAGCAACCAAGCGCGTTAAATTTTACTTGCTGGTCAAGGACAGAGAGTATTACATATTTGATGCGTTGCTCCAGACCAGAACGATTGAAGAATTGAAGAAGGAAGAAGCCACCTTACTCAGTCTACTTCAAGCCAGCACGGTCAGTGAAGTACGGACAGAATACCCACAACTCATTCTTACGCTCATGAAGCATGAGGCAAGCCTTCTGAAGATTGACTTGAGATCATTTTATTCGGATAAAATGGATTTCTTCTCAAGTGTACCAGATGAAGCCACAGATCAAAATGTCCAAATGGAGGCACCTGTACAACTAGATCAACAACCTCCACCACCAGTACAAGAATCAGAGAAGCCCAAGAAAACCACAAAGAAAATCCCTGTCATTAACCTTGATCCAGTTGATGACATGCCAGTGGGGAAGACCATTGATGGAGAATCAAGCAACGAGTTATACACTCCTGGGGTCGCACAGAAGCTAAAGAAGAATGTCCATTTCTATGAGATGGAGGAGCTGTTGGAAAGAGAAACCAGACCCTTCAATAACTACTAGATCGACAACCTGATCACTCTTCGGGTTGAAGATCACATGACTGACACCTGCAACATGCTTTAAGAAAAGGCAACCCAGATCCTCTCTGACTTCAACCAGCACCAAAAGGATTATGTCAATGATATGGATCTTGACATCAAAAGAAAGCTCAGAACAGTTCAGAAGGAGCTTGATAAGAAGATTGATGATGATCGGTTGGCCAACGAAGCAGAACAAGCAAAACTCACTATCAGACTAGAAGGAGTAGAACAGCAAGCATAGAAGGCAACCACACTTGTAGCTGACCTTCTGGTCAAACAGCAGGAGACCATCGAAGCTGCAGTTACTCAAAAGGTTGATTTGATCACTGCTGAGATGAAGGAAGCAGCCACCTTGTCCATACACTCTCAACTCGTTATTTTTGAGAATGAAAAATTTGTGGAGTTAATGAAGCAACATCAGATGGATGTTCTGGATGATTTGCTATATCCAAATCCAGAGGAATTTGAGCACCAGAGCATGCGCATTACTGCAGTGGAAGAGCTCCAAGAAACCTATGACAGAACCTTGGCTATAATGAACAGCAGGCTTGAGCAGAAACTGCATGCATCTGACCAAACAGTCAATCTGTTACTCGGGTTCAAGTCTGAAGCTGAAGAGAAGATGGATCAAATGAAGGAGGAGATTGACTCACTTCGCACACTCATCAAGTCCCTATTTGATGATGTCGAAAAGGGGGAAATCTCAAGAGGCAAAGGTGGCAAGAGCATGGGTAAAGAGAAGAATTTGTTGTCATAATCAGAAGAAGTGGGAGAAGAAACACCATCTGCTGCTGTACTGGGCAAATCAGTGAAGGAGAGGCCTACTACACCACCAAGGCCAGACCCCGCTCTTTTTGCACCAGAATAGGCTCAATCTGATGCACATACATAGATGAAGCAGACTCCCAGTGACAAAGGCAAAAAGCCCATAGATGAAGGAGAACAAATAGCAGAACTGCTATTGTTTGGAGTGAATATGGAGCAAGTTTGTGACCCTCTATTCAAAGCTCAATTTTACAAGGAACAGGCAGAGAGGGAGAAGAAAATTGCTGCTCAAGAAGCAAAGGAAAAATCTTATCAGACAACCTTTTCCTCGCCACTCTCATCAGAACGCTCTCAACAGCCATCCTCCCAATCCACGACACAGTCCAAGAAAAAGAAGAGAAAGTCTTTTGCATGGAATCTATATCTGAAGAAGCAAACATCAACTGCTGCATGGATCCCAGATGATGACCAGAACGACTGGGAGAAAGTCAAACAAAGATTCATTATGAATAGATACTTTCTAAAAGAGCCAACCTATTCTGAATCGACACCAGATGAGGACTTTAATAGGTTTCTGGAGAACTTCAGCGACAAAAGCTTGATACAAAGGATCAGAACAGCCGCATCAGATGCCAAAATCAAGATCAAAGCTCCTGAAAAGGAGTACATGGTGTGTCCAACGATTCCAGGAAGCAATATCCTAGACAAGACATATATTTTGAATTACATTAATCAGCTGGCCAAAATTAAAGGGTACAAAATCGACAATCACGATCCAAATTATGCCAGAGTGAGAGATGGAATATATGAAAGCATCCAGCTAGTTTCTGACGCTCAACGAGAGAAGATGAAGAAAGGAGGAGCAGCTAGATGGTTTTCCTAAATGACTTTATCTTTAAACATTTGTTTCTGTGTTGACTTTTGCTCTTTCTGTTTTCCACTTGTACTCACCAATATATATCAATACATGTGGATTTTCTGAAGACAAAGTCTCATTGTCCAGAAACTTAAATTCCTGCTCTTGATTGTTATATGAACTCAAATAACAATTTGCTAACCTTACCAGATCTTGTTAAATGTTTTACTTAGGTTATCTTGTAAAGTGTGGTTTCGACATCATCAAAAAGGGGTAAATTGTTGGGAACCCCACAATTAAAATTAGTTTTGATGATGTTCTCTCGAAAACACACTTAGATTTATTCATGTTCTGTTTGACCTCAATCTGTTCTATATGTACCAGAACACTAAAACTGTAATACCCTCAAATTCTAATTAGTACTTAATTGCTAATTAGAGTCTTAATAAGGCTTTACATCCTTAAGAGATAATATTTATGAGATTAAGAAGAGCTTGAAAGCTTTATTATATAATTTAGAAGAAAGAATTTTAATTATTTAGTTAAGAAAGAAAATGGAATTTATTAATTCCATATTAAGAATAAAAGAAAGGGGTTTAGGCAGAATAAATTCAGACGAAGCATACCCCTCAGAAGAGAAAATTTTTATCTATTAGATAATATAAAAAAATGGAATTAGAAATTTCATTAAGTTAGTAAACAGATAATATAGGGAATAAAAATTTATTATTGCAATTTCGGCAATAATTAAATAAGTTCTCGTTTAGAATTCAATTTGAGAATTCGACAGCTGTAGTAATATCTACAAATTATGCCCAATTTTATAATATATATAGAAGAGA
>JAPKLX010000371.1:129943-169975 GCA_026898415.1 Leonotis leonurus | reverse complement strand
CCCCTAGAGAAGTGTAGAAAAATTAAATAAATTAATTATTAAATTAGAAAATTATTTACTTAGCTTATAAGTAAGATTTTTACTTACTATTCATGATCATCATCATCTTCCAACATCTCCACCCTAATTTTCGTCACTATTCACACACACTACACACACTAAACAAATTTTTCTTCAAATCTCAAGAATTAAGCCAAAAATCAATACCAAATTGTGAGAAAATCATCCAATTAAGGTAAATATCCAATTTCTTCATGTTTTAGCTTGAAAAATGATGAAGAATTCCCTCTTTTAAAGCATGAGAATTCCATGCCCTATAGCATGTTAGTATATGGCTTTGATTTTAATTATGTTGTAGCAAATAGATAGAAAGGCATGCTTTAAGTAAGATTATGCAAAGAATCTTAAGAAATCATGGTTAATATAATTTCCCCTAAATTGCCTACATAAACCCTAATTTAAACCATTAGAATTTGTATGAATTTCCTTGAATTGAGCATGAATAAGTATCATTAGATATCAATAGACATGATTAGAACAAGAAATTAGAGCAAAAATCAAACTTTCTACCCTTAATGAAAAGGACCGAAAATTTCATCTTATGAGTCCTATGAGATTTTGATTTTATTTGTTTAAATTGAAATCATATTTGAGTTTATTGGTATGAATAATTTATTGAGAATTTTCCAAGCACTAGAAATGAACTTTCAAAAATTTAGTAGTTAATGGAGTTTCAAAGTTTATATATATGTGGATGCTATTTAGTTTAAATGATTAAACTTTCAAAAATTTAGTAGTGCATTGGAGTTTATCAAGCAATATGTGGATGCTATTTAGTAGTTAGTAGTTAATGGAGTTTCAAATTTAGTAGTGCATTGGAGTTTATCAAGCAATATTAAGCATGAATAAATCAAGAGATTAAAGATAGAACCATTCTTACATTAAGATCTATAATTTTCAAGAAGAAGGGCATGATTAAAAGCTATATATAGAGATTTTATTTGTTTGATTTAATATGATATTTGAGATAAAGAATGAATATAGTGGCTAATGTGAATTTATGGGATTTTATTAGCCAAGTATGTAAGAGTTAGAAATTGTTAGTTTAGTATGTAAAGAAGTGATGTAATAATATAAATAAGATAAGTGATGAATGTAATGTTAAGATAGAAGGATGCAAAAGCCGAAGAAATTATAGTTATACTAATTGATAATCAAGTAAATTACAAGAAGAAGAATGAGATTATGAATTGATGATTTCATAGAAAAGAGTAAGATTTCTTATTCTTAAATGTTTTATTTATGAAAGGTTCAGCTGAGAAAGAGAAAGAAGAAAAGAAAGAAAGAGACGAAGCCTCGGGTTAAATAGATTAAACCCTTCAGGTGGGCTTTCTAACTAAAGAATGCACGTGCTAAAGAATTATTTATGAAGATATGTTTTTTATGTTTAAAGAATTTGACTTGCCTATTTTTGAGCATGTTGCATGTACCTATCTACGCCAGAATTACGATATCGGCCCTATGCCGGATGAGCTGCCGGTAAGGGTTTGTGTACACATTAGACCGTGAGCCGGTGAGCGGACTGGCCGGTCAGAGTGTTTGAGGGGGAGGCCTACCTCTCAACACAAGAAAGTAGATATGGTATCACAGATTTAAGATATTTGTCTGCAGACATAGAACATGCATATTCAGTTTTTATTGTTTTCAGAAAGAAAAGATATATGTTTTAAGAAGCGTATGCAGGTTATTTTTCTTGAAAACCCAGTATATGCTAAAGTTGGCAAGTCAATCATATAGCTCTAAGAGCAAGTTTTAAATGTTTCTAAACATGCAGGTTGAGCTGGGAGATGGCGATGGAGCTGAACACTATAGTTATTTCGACATGTAAACTATTGAGTGGGTTATGGTTATTTTGTTGAATTTTGTTGAAACATACTTGTGAGCCCAGAGTTATATGTCGTCATACATATAACTCAACCACTCTTTCCGTTGTGAACCTTAGTTTTCTTTTGGTTGTTAATCTGAATGTTTGGTACCATTATGTTTGCTCAGCTTATGAAATCCATGTTGGTAATTTCCTTGGTGAATCATCATTTTTAACCCTTCTTCTTAATTACTTGAGCTTTGCCTTTGGTAAATTGAAACCCGAGACCATAAATTGTTGAGTTTTGTTTTCGATAGAAACAGGGCAGCAGGTTGAAAACCCTTTTCTGTGCGTTTCATCTATCCGAATTCAGGTAAAATGGGTACCATTTCAAAGATCTTTTCAATACCTTTCTAACGGTTCTTTCGGATCTCAATTTGGAGTCCGGATGAGTATGTTATGAGCCTTTGAAGTTAAGGTGTCGAACCTGCCCTGAATTCCTGCGAAAACTTTGATTCAATTTATCCTTAAGAATAAACTTCATTTCCCAGAGTTTCCTAAGTTAACCGAGTCATGGTCTAATTACTTAACTAAGAAAGGGTTAAGGAATTGGGCTGTGACAAAAACATTAAGTGTTTTAGATAAGAGAACAGATCCTTGTCCTATCTACGAAATGACTTATCTTGTAAAGGATTTCATCATATAAAAGTCATTTTGTCTTCTCTTAGTCAATAGGACCAGAACATTAAATAGACAAACACAATCAGAAAGATTCATCAGGATAATCATTTGTTCTCACCACAACACTCAGCAGAATCAATCCACCTCAAAGTAAATTTCTGTTTAACCAGAACGTGTTGAACCAAATCAACTTCAACCAGAACGTGTTGAACCAGATCAACTTCAACCAGAATGTGTGGGACCAGATCAACTTCAACCAGATCATGTCGGACCAGATCAACTTCAACCAGATCGTATTGGACCAGATCAACTTCAACCAGATCATGTCGGACCAGATCAACTTCAGCCAGATCGTATTGGACCAGATCAACTTCAACCAGATCGTGTAGGACCAGATCGATGTCAACCTGTGTTCAAACAGATCGATGTCAACTTGTACTCGACCAGATCGACCTCGACCAGATCGATTTCCACCAGAACGACTACAACCAGATCGACATTCAAATGATGAAATCAGATGATATCGACTAATTTTTGATGAATCTCAAGGCCTGAGCTACGTCATTCATACCATAGAAGGAAGAGAATCAATCAAAACAAGAAGAAAGAAAGCAGTATCTGTCAAACGATCTGCTTACCATATATAGAAGATTCTGTCAATCCTTTCAGAAGGCAGGAGGAGATAAATTAGGGATTCACTATCCTTGATTGGTGAAATCACATTAACTTCAAACCAATCAAGCTCAGCGGTTAGAATTTCAAATTCTACACCTATAAAGGCTAGGAACAAAGACTGGCAGTGTGTGAAACATATGAAGATCATCTACCATCTACAAGCTGTTACTCTGCTCAGAAATCATCTCAACCATCAAAGCATTTACTAAGAGAAGATCTCTACTCACAAGATTGTGTTCCGAACCGCTCGTGATCGTAATCACACCTCGATTCAAGTCTGTCTTATCGAGAAAGAAAGAAGGAGATCTTTGCTAGATAGTAGTTTTCTAGTGGATTAACATGAAGAGATCTAGTTTACAGTAGTTTTTTTCGTGCATAAGTTTAGACCAGATTGTGTCTAAAACTTGTGGCTCGTTCTCAGCGAGTATAAACAAGAAGAGTATCCTAGTAGTGGATATCTAATCTAGTTTGGATTAGACCGTGGACGTAGGGAGTTTCCCGAACCACGTAAAATAACTGTGTTATTTACTTTCTGCATTTTATATTCCAGTTGTTTTATCCACTAACTGTCACACTCATTCAAAACTGCATTCTTAATCAATCTGCTAAATATTTGGGTAAGTTTTCGAAAAGGTTTTCTAAACAAAGAGCACCGACTAAGTCCATCATTATTCCGCACACAACGCTTTGCTAGAGAATATGATCACTCTTGATCTCTTCTTAGTGTTATTCACTCGAGAGATTCTGCCTGGACAGAACGAGATCGATCTGATAATCGATCTGGTCTGTCACTTATAGCGATCTGCTTTACAGAAAGCTTAAATCTCTCTAACCAAAATAGTCAAGTAACCAGAAATGTTTGCATTTGGTGTATTGGGCGCCCCCCCCCCCCCCATACCCCAAACCTTGCTCTTTCGGGACCAACACAAACTAGCCCAGATTCTGGATGAGTGTGCTGAAAGAACTAGGCACGAGATTAAACTTTAGTACCGCCTTCCACCCACAGACTGACGGACAGTCAGAGAGAACAATTCAAACCTTAGAAGACATACTGAGAACCCTGGTTCTCGATATAGGTGGGAGCTAGGAAGCAGTACTACCCTTGATCGAGTTTGCCTATCACAATAGTTACCAGGCAACCATAGAAATGGCACCGTATGAAGCCCTATATGGTAGAAAGTGTCGATCGCCACTTTATTGGGATCAAGTCGACGAGAGAGCTATATTAGGTCCGGATTCTGTTAGCGAAATGATCAAAATCGTTCGTTAGATCTGAGGCAGAATCAAGGAAGCTCAAGATAGACAGAAATCCTACGCTTACACCCGTAGAACAGAACTACAATTTGAGACAAGAGATAAGGTGTTTCTGAAGGTATCTCCCTCCAAGGGAATCGTTAGATTCGGTGTGAAAGGAAAACTGAGACCCCGTTACGTAGGACCCTACGAAGTCCTAGAAAGGATAGGGTCGGTAGCATACCGAATAGCGTTACCACCTAGCTTTGGAAACGTGCATAACGTATTCCACGTATCTCAGCTCAGGAAATACGTTCTTGATCCAAAATACGTTATCCACCAAGAGGAGATGATTTTAAACCCTGACTTGAGCTATGAGGAGAAACCCGGAGCTATTTTACACGAGAAGGTGCAACAGCTTTGAACCAAGTCAATAAGACTAGTAAAAGTATTATGGAGGCACCACGGGCATGAAGAGGCCACGTGGGAACTCGAAGAGAAGATGCGAGAAAAGTATCCCGAGCTGTTCAATGAGAATGTGAAAATTTCTGGATAAAAGTTTTAGTTAGAGGGGTAGGATGTAATGCCCTGCCCTTTTTATCCCGAAGTGGATGGCTAACCTCTCAAATTATTGGGGTTAATTAATAATTATTGAAATCATCATTTAAAACAACTAATTATGTTAAAAGCATGCATTGTGAGAAATAACAGTGAAGCAAACAGTAGAAACAATACTACAGGCTTGATGCCTTGAATAGAATGACCCAAATGGCATATTTGTACTATTAGGATGCATAATTGTACTATTAGAATACAAACAGTATGAAAAGCTAAAAGATTACATGTTACACGACAGTGTTGAAGGCAAAGATAATGCAGGGAATCTTTTATTTCAGTAGTGGAAACAAACTAGAAGCCTAAAAGAGAAATAGACTACTGAGGAGAAATGGAATTAATGGGAACAAAGGAGTGCTGCTCAAGCATAACAGAACTGCAAGAATACAAATATGTCCTCTCCCTGCCTCCACACCATTCTATGCTTCTATCACCTGCAATAAGAGACAAATAAAAGAGAAAGCTATGTCATATAAATAATAGCTATTCAAGAAATAGGAGACATAAAGGAGAAACTGTGGAGGTTTCTAAATGCATCACCACAGTAGATTAAAACAAAAAGGGAGCCTTACTATCTAAGTCATAGTTTAATGAAAGGCATAGAAAATGAGGAAGGGGTTGCTGCCTCATATCCTCGGCCAAGGTGTAAAGGGACAGGGGAAACTCTAAGGGCTGACAATTCACCTCTGTCACCTTACACAGCCTGACATACCCTTCCCACACCATACTCCAACACAACCTATTGCCACGTAAAAACAATAGGGAACAATAAGAAATTCTATAAGTATAACCAAAACAAAAAGGGAGGTTATATGCACAGGTTCTAACTTATGAAAGAGGAAATGAGAAAACAGAAAAATGTTGAACATGCTACCTTGCAGCTCCATCCGAAGTGAAGGGTAGAAGAGGAGCTCCAAAGGGTTGACCTGCCTTCTGGAACCTGTAACATAGAAAGAATGAAACAAAATCACATTTTCTGCAACACCAAAATCGAGCAACACCCAAGAGCTCAGACCCCAGCCTTCATCAAATTTCTTTCCCCTATAAATACCCTTCATCTCCATGCCTTAGAAAGTTTTCAGTAACAAGCAAAACACTCAGTGAATACAAAAAAAATCTTAGAGAAGGAAACTTAGAGAAAATAAAAGGAGGAATTATACCTAGTTTCAAGCAACCCAGAGATTGCTTTAAGGAAAATACTCAAGCACCTAGAGAGGAAACCTTGCTCAGATTCAAGGCAACCAACTAACCATTCTTTACGTAAAACCTAGACTGGAATTTCATTTTGAATAATGCATATATACCTTTTAGAAGTCAGTAGCACGTATGACTAAATGCTTATTTGTAAGTTTCAACCCCCACTTACAACTTCAGATTCTCACTACTTTAGGCTTGTTTAGATAACATATTCACATCAACTATTAAAGAAATATAAAACACACATTGGCACATAAATGAGTAAATCTAATTCAAAGTATAATCTGCCAAAAAAATAAATAAACATATATATACAATAGAGATCCCAGACAACCAGTCCTCGGTACATTAGAACTAAATTTAGGAGGTAAATGGGAAGGAGAAAGAAAACTTATCATCATAGGATCACCCATCTTAATTCGGAGCCACTCCTAGCCAAGGGATCAAAGAGAACCCTACGCTGAACCAAGTTCAGAATGTATTCCTCTCACCAAAAACAAAAGAACAAAGCTCAATCAGTAAAAGATTGAAATCAAACTGAAAATTTAAACCCCTCCCAAAACCCTTTTAATCTGTAGATTCATAATCAAGCTTATAAGAATACTAAAACCTTGACAAGAATGTGGTAATGGAATCTGTAAAAGGAGAATTAAATAAGAGAATGGAGGCTGACTTATCTGCAATATCCATGCCCCACCAATGAGCCGTGCAGAACACCTCACACCAGCCAATTCACGGCTGACCCGTCGGCTAGAACCCCACTAGAATTTTAAATTTAGCCACCCCAACCCAAACATCTCCTCTCCTCCAGAAAAAAAAATTAAGAAAAATCATTAACTAATGGAATAGGTAAAATAAATGAAACCAAAACTCACCTAAGTGTAAACGGTGAGTGGCTAATTGGGAATCAAAGGGGAGAGATGAGGGGAGGAGATTATCTGAGGTGGAGCAAAGCGTCGAAAAGAGAGACACGGTGACATTCCAGCGTGTGTGCAAATGTCAAGGCGAAGTTGCGCCGCCAAGGAAGGATAAGCAGCAGCAGCGGATGGCGGCGAGACAAGCCCGATCGAAGCGTCGGGAGGTGAAGTCACGAGGGAAATCAGAAGGGAAAGAAGTGGCAAAATGGTCTAAGGGAGTAGGAAGGGATAAATGAAAATAGGGCTTCTAAGTCCTAAGTTTAAGGTTAGAAGGGACTAGAACCTGGGCCGGGTTATGGGCCGAGTTCGGATACAATTGGGCCAAAAGTGGGTTAAACTAATGGGCCAATTAAATTAGTTAACTTAGGCCAAATTTAATTAATGAAGATGGGTTGAGAGATTTGTCTGATGGGCCTGAATAAATAAGCCATTAGGCTCAATAAAAGGAATGGACTAAATGAATTACTAATGGGCTAGAAACAAATTAATTAGTCCTAAATGGGATTAATTATTAAATTCAATGGAATAAAACTCAATTTATTTGGATTATTTCCAAGAATAGAATTCTAATATCGAATTTAGAAAATTCAATTTATTTAATTTAATCATAATAACTGATTAAATTATGAATCATCATTAAAGTATGATAATTGATATTTACTTAGCCTATAAGAATTTAATCATTTGATATAAGGATCAAAATATTAAATTAGAACTTCCTTTATTTTTTTCACCCAATAATCTATTAATTGGGTATAATAAATTGTTCAACCATAGTTTGACCCTAGAGAGCTACAACGACACCTTTAGAATATAATTTCGAGACTCGAATGATAGTCTAGTTAAAAGACCCGAGAATAATTCTCAAAATAGCTAAGGATAATACTTCCTTACACTTAGAAGTATTTGATATACTTGAGCAATGTATCTCACCCGAGATTTATTTAAAGGTTGCGACGAAAGGTCGGAACCTCAGTTCGAGAACGAAGCAGTCTTCAGTCAAGACTATCCATGTAGGCTTTTCTCACTCTATAAAAATATGTGTGCATGTCTTCAAAATGAAATGAGATATTTTCCAAAGCACTGTCTTGCCATAAATGTTATGATTTTCGTATGATGCCTATCTGTTATATTTATAATCGAATTATGGTCCCAGTATATTAGATATACTACTCGGACTAGAGTACACACGACCGTGAGTTAACAAAAGGTTGACCGGTTAGGTGTCTGTGGGAAATGGCCACTTCTCCGGCACAAAGAACGTTCAGATATGGTTGATTACAAAGAACTAGGACTGCAATTAAACTTAGAACTTTCTCAAAGAAATGCTTTTGTGAACATAGGTTCTTTAGAGATAAAATCTCTATGATTCTCTTGAAATGACTTGAAAGTTATCTATGTATGTGTGCAATTTCGGCACATGTCTACTGAGTACAATTCGTACTCAGCCCTGCATGTATTTCTAAATGTACAGGTTGAGAAACGAGAAGATGGGGTGCTACGTTGAGCTTTTTTTCAATCTCCTAGTAGCTGACTCTTGGGGGTTCTACGTGTGTTCATACACGTAGAATTTTCGTTATTTGATCCTACATTCCGCTGCTAGACCGTTATGTAATAGACTGAGATTCAAACTCTCTAATTTAGTTATGTTATGTATTGTGCTTATGACTCTGAACATATCCAGTTCTGAATCCAAGAGATGAATTCTTGACTTATGTTATGAGAGGAATATATTCATCGCCTTATTCAATTCTATTCTCGTCATTTATTCCTTTTATTAGTCACGTTTCCCGACTTTACTAGAATTAACGAAAAGTGGGCGTGACAACTTGCTCCATGACGACTACTCCAACATCAGTTGTACGCGTCTTTTCTTCATAGATGGCTAATGGTCCTTCTTCTATCACTTTCCACATCATGCAGTGATGAGCTTTCAAACATATCTTGATTCTAAAGCTCCATTCTCTATATCCTTGGATAGAGAATTATTCACAACCCCTAATAATAGAAGATTCCATAGATCTATTCAAATTGACCACGCAGGTTTTAACCTTGTGAAACCGAAACAATGGTCAGTTGAACCACTGCTCTGATACCACTTATTGGCCCCGAAAGAGCAAGGTTTGGTGTATTGGGGGGGGGGGGGGGTAATACACCAAATACAAACTTTTTAGTTTACTTGGCAAATTATCTAGAGAGTTTAAGCTTTCTGGAAAAGAGATTGATAAGTTTGACAGACCAGATTCACTATTAGGTTCACTACCAGATCGATAAGTGATCTGTCTAGATAAAAACTCTCTCGTGAGTTACACAATACAGATAGCAAGAGTGATCTTGTTATCTATCAAGGTGTAGTGTGCGGAATATGGTGGATTTAATCTATCGCTCTTTATTATAAAATCTTTGAAACACTTAGCCAAATATATTAGAGGTTGATTAAATCGATGCAAGTTTGAATGCTAGTGCTGGGTTAGAGAATAAACAACTGAAAGTAAATACGTAAACTAAAGAACACAGTTGTTTTTATGTGGTTCCGAAAACCCCCTACGTCCACGGTCCAATCAAACTAGATTGGATATCCACTACAAGGATACTCTCTTCTTTATACTCGCTGAGAACGAGCCACAAGTTCCAATCACAATTAGAGTAAAACTTATACACGAATAGGATCGTGTCCCTTACAACTTGCAGATAAATCTTCTACAAAATACCTTCACGTTAATCCACTAGAAAACTACTAGCTAGCGAAGATATTCCCCTCCTTCTTCTCGATAAGACAGACTTGAATCAAGGTTGGTGTGATTTTGATCACGAACGGCTTGAACAATATATGGATTGTGAAATGTCCTTGTTGAATGCTTCAATGGTAGAGTAGATTTCTGAGCAGAGTTTCAGCTTGTGAATTTTCTTGTAAGATCGTGTATATCCCTCTAGATGTTGTTCGAAGCTTTTATAGGTGCAGAATTCGAAATTTTAACCGTAGAAATTTGATTGACGTGCATTAAATGTTGATTGCCAATCAAAGATATGAATCCCTAATTTGATCCTCTTGCCTTGTAGGAAAGGTTGACTGAATCTCCTTGATTATGGAAAGCAGATAGTTGATTCATCTCTTTCCTTCTTCTAGCTTCGATTGATTCACATTCCTTCTTTGCTCTCTGATTGATTATCATTCCTTCTTGAGAGATTTGATGATGTGGCATATAGGATAGGATTCTCTCTAAGTACATCAGGTGACGCATTGTATACCCTGATGACTTTAGAGAAAAATATCAGATGACTAGGTAAAATATCAGATGACCTACCTATCTGAAGTTTTACCAAATCTCCATCTAAGTGATCTGTAAGGCACAGGTTCACTCTTCCACACCGATCTGGTCAGGCAGGTCAGGTTCACTGTCAGATAGGCGGTCTGGTCCAAAGTTGCTCCAAAAGTTGATGACAACAGCTGGGTGGAAGCAGGTTTGGTCCAGGTTGAGTGACCTTCGTCAGATTGTCTGCTTGCATTAGGTGATCTGGTCTGCTTCGAATTTCCAGAAGACTATATAACCAGATGACTTTCTACAAGACAAAATACTTAAAGAATTTGAGTCATTTACATTGTAGTCATCAGCTAACCTGGTCTAAAGAAAACAAACTTGCTCCCTATCATGTTCACTTCTAACAAATTGATCTCCCTCTTCACATTTGAGCAATCTGGATCTAGCAAGTGAGACAAAAATAAATCTTAGTGTGTTTCGAAAGAACATCATCAAAACTAAATTTCTGAGGGTTCCCAACAATTTCCCCCTTTTTGATGATGTCGAAACCACACTTTACAAAATAACCCCAAGTAAGAGAGATGACATCTTCTCTCTCTCTTTAGGTTTGCCACCCAAGAATCAGCACCAAATGGACAACAAACTGGATTAGCATGTATCTCAGTAATAAGAATGCAGTAGAAAAAAAAGAAAGAAGGCAGGAAAAAGAGATATGGAAATCTTCCCATTTTGGAATATGACCAAACAAACTAGGAGAAGTGAAAGTATATAAGAGAACACTATGGTGTAAGAAGGAAAAGAAAAGAGAGTTGAAGGAAAGAGAAGGGGATGACCTGCTCGATGCAGTTCTTCCTCCTTCCTGTAAGCTACACAACCTACACCATAGCTTTTATTCCTCCCTCATATAGACTGCACAAATAAAACAAAAGATAAGATTTGACGAAGATTATGGTGTGACAAACAAAGTCAAATCCTAGACCCAAGCAGTGATTTCCTCCTATAAATACTAAACCCTTTAGATTTAGATGGTTTTTCAACTCACACAACAACTCAAACACTTCAAACACTTGGGGAAAAGAAGAGGAAACCTAGAGAAGGTCATGACCAGCTTAAAGCCAACATAGTAACTACCTAAGGTAAGATAAATTAAATCTCCAACTGTTTAAGGCTCCTGCAAATTCATGAGCATAGCTCCTAATACCCCCTTCACAACCTTTAACTTAGTAGAAACATTTGTGCCATCAAGAGGAGCTAAGGAGAAGGAGCCTTGCCTAGATTCAGGATGACTCACTAACCTTCCTCCAGGTAAGACATAGACTGAAACTACAATTTAGTAATGTACATAGATCACTTTAGAACTCAGTGGTACACATGATTGCATGCTTAGACCACAACATAGCAATTCTGACTCTTGAACCTAGAAGCATGAATATTACACACATTATGAACTACTCACAGTCATGAAATCTTAAAAATAAACAAAGCCTTAAACAAAATTAATAAACTGCCAATATGAACACTTAGGGACCTTCCATGGCCTTTCTAATCTATGAAAACAATATCAAACCTGCAACACACCGAGAAGCTACAATAAAAACAAAGGCGAATCTAATCCTATATACAAAATGTGAAGGTGCAGACTTATCTGCTTAACTTCATAACCCAACCGTAGCTCCAGGCAATGCTTGACTCCAAACTTGAGCCAATCCCCAACTTTGCCTATAAAAATAGAAATGAGCATATAGATTAAATCATTGCCAGAACATAAGAAATAAACAAAACTAAATCAATAGGGAAGTGAAACCAATCTGGAAAATTTAGACTACTACAGATACTCCCAATTAAAGACAAAAAGATGTGGTAGATAAAAGAGATGGAGTAAGAGGGATAAAAGAAAGAAGCTACATGAGGAATGAGCGGCGGCGGTGTGGCGGAGGTGGACGCCAGCATCAATGGTTGGGCGCTGAAGTAGAAGGAAAGCAGCGATGGTGTGAGGAGTCTCGCCGAGAGAGGGAGAGGGCACCGGTGATGACTAGCATCGTGTTCGTCTAGAGAGAAACAGGGAGAGCGAGTTCCAGAGGGAGAAGGAAGAGATCAGGGGGAGGCCGCTGCTTGGTGAGTTGCCGTGATGATAGACGCTCCGGGGCAGGAAATGAACGCATGATAGGAATCGAAAGCGTGAAGAACGAGCGTCACCGGAGGAGGAGATGGGTCTGCGTCCTTTGTTTCTGCCGGGCGAGAGGGGGATGGGGGGGGGGGGGAAAGAGGCGAATGTGTTGTATGAGTGAAAAATAAAATTTGAGTAGGGTTTAGGTGGGATTAGAAAGTTATAGAATCAAAATTTGAACCATCTAGAACCCGGGCCGGGCATGGACCGGGTTAAGGAGCCAAATATTAATTATGTTGGGATCCAAAAATAAAACAATTGGGCCAACCTAATTAAATCTATGGATTGGGCTAATAAATTTTCGAGTGGGTCGAAGGCGGTATAATCTGAATGGGCCAATTAATTAATTAACTTGGACCTATAGTTAACTGAATTAGGTTATAGTAAAAAAAGACTAATGAGCTAAGACTTAATTTAATTTAACTATAATAATTGATTAAATTATAAATGATAATTAAGGTTAACCTAACCTATAAGAAATTAGTTATTTTGATTCAAATATCAAAATCTTAAATTAGAAATTCCTTTATTATTTTACCCAATAATTAATTACTTGGGTATAATAAATATCCAAATCATATCATGATTTAGAAATCACCAACGACACCTCTAGAATATAACTACGATATTTCAGACGATAGTTGAGTTAAAAGACCCGAGAATAATTCTCAAAATAACAAAGGATAATATTACCTTACACCTAGAGGTATTAAATATACTTGATAAATGTATCTCACGTGAGATTTATTTAAAGGTTTCGACAAGAGGTCAGATCCGCATCTCGAGAACAGAATGGTCACCAATTAAGACTATTCAAGTAGGTTTTTCTTACTCTATAAAAATATGTATGTATGATTTTAGATTGAAACGAGATATTTTTCAAAGTGTTGTCTTGCCATAAATGTTTCGATTTATGTATGATGCATATCTGTTTATTTATAATCAAATTCAGGTCCCAGTAGATTAGATATATACTACTCGGACTAGTGTACACAGGACCGTGAGTCATCCAGATGTTGAGGGCCGAGTGTCTATTGGAAGTGGCCACTTCCCCGGCACAAAGAAGCTTCAGATATGGTTGATTACAAAGAACTTAGATAGGCCTGTAACTCAAGATTTCTCAAAAAAAATTTAGTAAACATAGGTGCTTCAGAGACAAACATCCATATGTTTCACTTGCAATGACATGATAGTTATATATGTATGAGTGCAATTTTGGCATGTGTCTACTGATTACTTTTGTACTCAGCCCTGTATGTATTTTTAAACATGCAGGTTGAGCAATGATGAAGGAGGGGTGCTACGTTCGGGCTTTTCCTCGATCTCTTAGTAGTCTACTCTTGGGGGTTCTACGTGTCTTCATATATGTAGAGCTTATTTCGATTCAAATATTTTTCCACTACTAGTTTGAGATCATTATGTATTAAACATAGACTTCAGATTCTTTCATGATTAAGTTGTTATGTATTAAGTTAAGACTCAAGTCCTTTTCATGCTAATAATGTGCGATGAATTATTCGACCAATTATGAGATTGTTATTCATTTCATCAATGCTCTATTTCCTCATTTCTATTCCCACTTCTTTAATCCCTTCCCTAGTCACGGTTTCCCCGACTTTATCCTTAGTAGAGTGCGGTCGTGACATATCTATTAAATGTATTTTTTATTTTAATTTTACTTCTTTAATTTGTATTTTTAATAAACAGTTTAAATTGTATCTCTTCTTTTTCAATCTCCTAACATTGAAGATGTCAATTTATCCCAAAAGTGTGGTTTGACCCAAACACAAATTCGAAACTAGGAGGTTTATGATTTAAAATTTATAACCCAATTTTTCTTTTGCCCAAATGGATTGGAGCGAGAACCGTGAATCTTATTTGCTAGATTAATAATAATTCATTGAGATTAATTCTTATTTGCATGATTTATATCTTATTTTTTAATAATTAATTATGATTAATTATTTAATAAATATTATTGTGCTTAATTAATTTAGTGAATCTAAATTAATTCAAATAGAGATATGAACCTTTTCTAACGGTCTCTAATTAGGAGAACCTCATTATAATTTTCGATTTCTATGTTGGATTTAGTTGTCTCAAATAAATTAATAGCAAGCGAGCAATTAATTATTTCTTAAATATAAATAAGCTCTTATTATTTAGGACGAAATTAAGGATTCATAGAAACCTTAGTCTTTGTGACTAATTTGTAGAACGGATAAGAAATTTTAGAATTTATAATTCTATTAATTATTTGTCTCGAGTCAATAGAAGTTGTCTAAAAACTCAAACGATTTTAAATGTGATTTGTTATTTGAAGATCCATCGAGGAAATGATAATCAAAGAATGAGAAGGAGAACCAAGTTTACCATTGAATATTGGTTTCCAGGTGGGTTTACTATACAAACTATATTTTTGTTGTAATGAAGCATGTTTAAAGAAAATGTGAAATGATTGTCATGCATAAAATTATATATGTTTTATGTGTGACTCCTATCTGTGTTGAGACATGTTTGCGAACTACTCAACTTGTGAATAACGATCGGATCTTGAGCCATGCGTTGGCCAAGGTTAGTGTACACATGGGGAGTATGATTGTGAGTCATTACGGACCGGTTCACATGGGTGTATCAGTATTGACCGATCCGGTGGCACCTATTGGTCAATGTCTAGGGGAATGGAACCATTACTCACCAGCATTGTTACTATTTTTAACGTCTGGGGAAACAGTAACTTTGCTCACAGCGTTGCTATCATTGATTATGTCAGGGGAGCAGGAACATTACTCACCAGCATCGGTTACAGATATTGATGAGACACATGGAAAAGTGAGTGCGCTCTCCATCTTTTGGTAATCAAACAAATATTTAGTATTCTCAAGATATTTCAGATTCTTGTGTTATACTGTGAAAATGCATGGATAATAACTGTTTGTTTTCGGCATAATCCACAAAGTACATCAAGTACTCAGCCCTGCTTGTATTTCCAAAAACATGCAGGTTGAGCAAGGGCCATGGTTGAAGTGCTGAGCAGAGGTTGTTGTTTCATAGAGTAGTAAGAGGTTATTACATATCTTCATATATGTATTAATGGTTTTTGCTATTCCGCTGCAAACCGTTTATTGTTATTGTTGGTCCCGAAAGAGCTAGTTTGGTGTATGGGGGGGGGGGATACACCAATTCAACCTTTTTAGGTTTACTTGTTTCAAATATAAGTATAAGGCTTAAGCACACTTAAAGACTAAGATAGCTTAGGGTAGCAAGGCAAATCTTCTTGTTAGGAAGATTTAATCTTGCTCAAATAATACCTTATATGTGAGAACAGTAATCAAGAATATCAAATACAGATTTAAACTTGATTAGTGTTGTGTGCGGAATATGGTGGTTAATGCTCTTTTTAATGAGTAAAACGTTTTCTTCCTTGAGGTGATTAACAACTTGTTGTTTAAATGCAAGAGTATGAAGAAGATGATAATGAAGTAAAACAGAAATAAAGAACACAAGCAGTTAACGTGGTTCGGGATAAACTATCCCTACATCCACGGCTCGATCAAATCTAGATCGAATAACTTCACTAGCTTTCTCCTTTCTTTTTACTCGTTGAGTACGAGCCACAAGAATTATCAAAACTAGATAGCTTCTTGTGCTTACAAATCTTCTTCCTAAGATTGAAAACTACAATCTAGGAATACAACTGGATCAAAACTAGATCCTAACTTTGGATTTTGGTCAAAACAAATTTCCAGAAAGTAAATCTTCAAAATAATAAACACAACAGAGAATTCTTGAGGGTTGGATGTGTTTAGAGCATTGAGAGCTTTGAAGATTTTTGAGCAGAGTAATTTCAGAATAATAGCTTGAAGATTTTAGAGCGTTGAATTCTCGTACTTCTTTCTGGAAGTGAAGGTGGTATTTATAGCCTCAATGAAGAAACTATCCGTTGGAGACGATGACCTCTATTTTCAACGCATTAATGGCGGCATTAAATGCATGGCAGGGTTGTTGATGCACGCGCGGCCAAATGAGAGTTGTTACCACCTATCACGCGATTTCCCAATGTATTGCCATACTGGGAATGATTCACCGTACAGAGATATTTGAAATTCTTGTACATCATTCCTTAAAGCATGTTGTTGATGTGACAATACACAGAGTGGTTGACATATGACAAATTTATGTATGTCGGCAGTCCACCAAAATGATAAGAAGAGCTCTCTCGCTGTTTGTTGAACAGGTGCTCTTCGTTCCTTTTGATATGAACAGCTCGCTGTTCCTTTATCTTATATTCACAGTTCGCTGTTCCTTTGCAATCATGAGTTCTAGTTGTTTGACACACAGTTGTTGATAACAAGTTGAGCACTCACTGTTATCATTCGCTGTTAACAATAAGTTGATCACTCGCTGTTAACGTTCGCTGTTTAACACTAGCTCTCATTTCTTCACCTGCTTTTGGTAAAGTCTTGCTGTTTGAATGCTTGTGGTTGATTCACTCGCTGTTCGATCCATTTGCTGTTGATGCCACGTTGATCACTTGCTGTTGATAGCAAGTTAAGCACTCGCTGATCATAATACATATCACTTGCTGTTACGCTTTGCTGATGAAATCTTGTCATTCACTTGCTGTTAAAAGGTTGAGCACTCGCTGTTGATAATCTATGAGTACTCGTTGTCAAAGACTTGTTGAGCACTAGCTGCTGAATTGCTATCTTCTTTCTGCTACAGTGATCACTAGCTGTTGTAGCCGCTAGCTGTCTAACAAATCTGAGTCTAGTTGTTACCATTTAAACAGCTCGCTGTCGAAAATGCTATCTGCCTTCTTTCACCATGATTGTTTCTTCCTTTCCAAGTACAGCTAAGATAATATGAACAAATAGTGCTTTCATAGTCTATCTGTTCCTTTTTACAAAAACAATAATTAAAGCTAAGATCTGAACAGGTAGATCACAAATAAATACGACAGCGGTCTGTCTTTAAACTATGAACAGATTCCAGTTCTAAATAAGAATCTAGCAATGTAAAACTAGAATATTTATAATTAATGTGTCCAGGAAAGCTTTTATTAAGAATAATACAGATAGTAAAAACTATACAATCTGCTTCTTTTATATGTTTGCTTATTCCTTAACAGATAACATTAATTACTTGGTTTAAGAAATCATGTTTATAACTAAGTGTTGTTTCGAATAACATTATCAAAACAATATAAACTTGTGGGGTTCCCAACAGTTATCGTTTACCTTGAGTTGTCTAGATTTGTAATCTAGAACCTTTTTGACGTATTTGGTACCTAAATTTCATATTCCATTATTTGAACCTTCGAGAAATTTCTATCAGTATGATGTTCCATTTGAGCTTTTGGGCTATTGAGTCTCATTCGAATCTATTATCAGACTTCTATGATCGCCTTTATCCATAATTTCATTCTTTTTCCTGAAACCTTTCTTTCTTCGTTGTTTCTATATTTCACCACCAAATCACGCTCCATTGATCTGTCCTTTTTGAAAATGGGGATGTGACAACAACTTACAGTTGAAACTGGAAAAAGATTTTTTCCTTCTCAGAGTTTGAAACTTAATTGTATATAAAAGGTCTCTAGAATTTTTTGACTTCTAGGCTGTTGGCCTTTGGATTTGGAAGAGTAAGCTAAGGTTGAAGAATTTGAGAAATTCTTGAGTATTTGAGAGCTTCATTCTTGAGTAAGCTAAGAACAATGTTTCTCATAAGATCTCTGGAAGCTGACTTGGAGTATTTATAGGCACATCATTTAAATACTAGTCGTTAGTCCTTTTGTACTCTCAGTCATTAATGCGTCATTTATGCCATATATGGTGTTGTCCTTTTGCAGATTTGAATTACATTACCAGAAATGGCATGTGAGAACGATGACGACGTAGAATCTAGGAATAGATAAGCAAATGATCTATTTAGGCAAACCAACACATTCTCTTTTTCATTTGTACATATCGTCCTTCATGATTTGTGTATGTACAAATCGTCTCATCGATCTGTGTCTTCATGTCTTGAAAAGTTATATTCTAAAATTCTTGCAAGTGATCTTATAATACAGATCGTACTTGATATGTGCCTTACATTGTTATCATTGTCTCACTAGTTTAATAAACATATCATAAACTTGATATGTCCCTTACATGTTGATCTCTTTGTTTCTACACTTAGATAATAAACTAGTTCTAGTCTAAGTTGATCTTTATAGAACATATCGTTAATTATGCTCTCTGTTATAACTCTAAGAGCATATACTAAATTCTGATAGAACCCGTATGAGGGGCTCGTAATTACGCAAGGTCCACAGGTTTTAATATATTGCATAAATAATTAATTCTATAGCAATTAATACCACGTAGGAGAATATAAAAGCCGAATTAAATTTATACATTCTTTTTAGCTAGTCCTTCGCTTGCGGAGAGACGAATTGAATCATCAGCAACGAACCGTAATCCTCTCCAATGGATCTCCTTGAACTCTTTTGATCTGACCTTGGAAACTTCTAACTTATTCCCGATCTATGATTTGATTATTGTGTGGGAAATAATCTATCAAATCTTGCTAGAAAAAAAGAACGAAAAATTAGAGTATGGAAGACTCTAATTTTTAAAAATAAGAGAGAATTTATCTCTCTAGATGGCCGAAAATTCTAGGTATGGAGGAGAGGATTTTCGGTCATCATATCTCCTCTATTTATAGATATTATGGGCTAGGTTAGAGTTTCAAAGGTGAATGTATAAGATCCCCTAATAATAGAAGTAATCCCATTTTTATCTCTCTAAAATTTTCATCCATTATTCCAGTTAGTTATAATTTGAATAATTCAAAATTAATTTGACCAAGTCAAATCCATAACTTAATTTAATTAATTTCCAAGTCATTTTGACCCAATTAAATTTATTTAATTGTTTGGTCAAACTTGGACTTAAATTAATTAATATATTAAGTTAATTTAACTCTCAAATTAATTACTTTATGAAAATGTAATAAAGTGTAATTATATTAGAAATATTATTGGACTCAACCATAGGATAAATATTGAAATCGACTTTATCCATCCAAAATTACAGATGTAACCCTTTTTGTCATTAATTATTTTCCGCGTTTAATATTTACTAAATCAATTAATTAATTGAGTTTCCTGACAACTCACAATTAATTAATATATTTACTCGTGAGTGATATGATCCGGTTTAGACCTTAATTATTACATACGGAATAAATTCCAACCGGTCGGGTTTCTTATGCAATAAACCATTTTGAACGCCTCACACGGATTTAATCAACTCGTGTTAATCGAGATGCTATTTTGCACGACTGACAATCGAGAACTTCTAGCTAAGTCAATCACTACTGCCCAAGACATCACTGTTTTGGTTTACGAAAAATCCGCAAGCGTATATGAATCAAAGCAGCGTATAATCAACCGCATATATTAATGTCATTGTCACAGATTAAGAAATGAACTAATTTCTGAAACCTCATTCTAAGTATCAACACGTTAGAACTTATCTCACTGTGAAACTCTCAATATGTATAAGCAAAGCATGTGTATCAGCTTATACATACTGATATCATTATTCGCGCTAAGGTCAGCTCTCGCATGAAATGATACCGCAGCCTTTACCGACTACACTGTCCAAGTTTGTCTAGACTGTGACTTTATATTACAAATGAGCCGACTGTGTTACCTTCTGTGATCATCGATCGACCACACAATCTACAATTATAATAGATTAACTTGTTTGTAATTCAATATAATAATAATAAATAACAAACCAATGATAGAAACATTTATTCTCATTAAAGTGAAATTGAAAACAAGTCCGATACATTGTCTAAGCATAAAGTATGCTTTGAGGTATACAAACTCTAACATGCATGACATCTATAAATCTTCAACTTATACCTAAAGCAGGTCTATAACACGTCGTACTCCTAGTCCCTCTACATGCCTCTCAAATATCTTCCCGTTCAGGCTTTTCGTGAAGGGATCTGTCAAGTTGTCCTCCGACGCAATCTTCGTCACCACAATGTTGCCTCTTCTTAGTATATCACGGATGATGTGATATTTCCTCTGAATGTGTTTACTTGTCTTGTGGGCTCGTGGTTCCTTTGGGTTTGCCACTGCACTAGAGTTATCACAACAAACCGTGATACTCGCAGGCATACTCGGAATCACATCTACGTCCATCAAGAAACTTCTGAGCCAAACTGCGTCCTGTGCGGCCTCAGATACGGCCACATATTCAGCTTCCATGGTGGATTCTGCTATGCATTTCTACTTCACACTCCTCCATGTCATGGCTCTGCCTCCCAAAGTAAGCACATACCCGGAGATAGATTTCTTTGAGTCCCAATCCATCTGAAAGTCGGAGTCGGTGTAACCCATAGGACATAATGAATTAGCCTGGTAAACCAAACACTACTATTTAGTCCATTTAAGGTACTTGAGTATGTTCTTTACGGCTGTCCAATCGTCCTTGCCAGGGTTGGACTGATATCGTGCTACCATGCCTACGACAAAATAGATATCCGGTCTAGTACACATCATAGCACACATGAGACAACCTACTGCAGAAGCATAAGGTACTTGTCTCATTTCTTCTATCTCATCTGGTGTCTTAGGACACATGTCATGAGAGAGGATGATCCATGTCTGAAGGGTAGGAAACTCTTCTTGGAACCATGTGTTCCTTTCCTTGAACTACATAGCCCTCGAGTTGTTGCATATGGATGTTTTCCTCAACACTTCCGTTTAGGAAAGCTGTCTTGACATCCATTTGTCATACTTCCCAATCCATATACACGAAAATTTACAAGAGTATACGAATTGACTTGAGCATGGCTACTGGGGAGAAGGTCTCATCGTAACCGATACCTTCATTTTGAGTATAGCCCTTCACTACTAGTCTAACCTTGAAGACTACGACATTTTCATCGCATACTCATTTCCGCTTAAAGACCCATTTACTCCTGATGGCTTCACAGCCTTCGAGCAGATCAACTAGCTCGTATACTTCCTTGTCTACCATGAATTGCAGTTCGAAGTCTTTCTAGAGGTGACAATCCTTGTCGCGGACCTCCTCTTTGAAATTCCATGAGTTCAATTCATCTAGTCCTGGGACTGAGTTAGATGTCTCTCTCACTCCAATGAATCGGTCGGGTTAGCGAACAACCTTCCCACTACGACGAGGCTCCATTACTGGTGGTACAAGTGTTTGGGTTGGTACTGGTGGTGGTTGTGTTTCTTGTTAATTCGAATAAGCTATAGTTCTCATTTCCTCGAGAACTATCTCGCTCCTGGACTTGTGGTTGTTCACATAGTCTTCTTCTAGAAATCTATCATGAGTGCTAATCACGATCTTTCGATCTCTGAGACTATAAAACTCTCACTCTTTTGTCTCTCTAGGATAGCCTACAAACAGACACAAGTCAGTACGAGGTGCCAACTTGTTAGCGTCCTTTTCTAGCACTTGTGCTAGACAACTCCACACCTTGAGATGTCTTAGACTGGGCTGACGCCATGTCCACAGCTCAATTGGTATCTTAAAGACCGACTTGGATGGTACCAAGTTCAATGTGATCCCTAAAATGAAATGGGCAACTCTGCATAACTCATCATAGATCTTAGCATCTCGATAAGCGTTCTATTCCATCTTTCATCTACATCATTTTGTTGGGGTGTACCCGATACAGTTAACTGGGATTGAATTCTGCTTCCAACAAATGGTTCAAAAACTTAGCACTGAGGTACTCGCTTCCACGATTAGAATGTAGACACTTGATTGTCTTTCCAAGACTATTCTCCACAAGTGCTCTAAATTCCTTAAATTTTTGGAAGTAATCTGACTTGTGGTGCATCAAAATGGCATATCCATATTTAGAGTAATCATCAATGAAAGTGATGAAATACTGCATGCCACCTCTAGCCTAAGTCGATATTGGACCACAAACGTCGTAATGAATGTTATCCAACACATCATTAGCTCTATTTCCTTTGACCTTGAAAGGTCTTTTGGTCATTTTACCTTCCAAGCAGGATTCACAAGTCAAGTATGACTCAACTTGGAGTTTATCCAAAAGCCCATGCTCCACTAACTTTTGAATCCTCCTAAGATTAATATGTCAAAGTCTTAAGTGTCATAGATATGTATCATTCGATGAAAGACAAGAAGTTTTTCTCTTCTTAGAGTTAGTAGATAAGTTAAAAGTTGAAATAAAATATTGATTGGGTTTTGCAGAGAGAGTATAAAAATTGTTAACCAAAGTACTAGAATAGATAAATAAGTCTCTTTTCTTGATAATAACGGAGTCATCAAAAGAAACAAAATATCCATTCAAAATAAGTTTAGAAACTGAAACAAGGTTCTTTCTAAAACTAGGTATTAGCAAAACATCATGTAAAACTAAAACAGAAAAAGCAAACTGCAACTCCACATCTCCCACTGCAATGGCCGCCACTCTCGTAGCGTCATCCAATGAGATGAAAATCTCTCCGTCTCTAAGCGGCCTGGATAGCAGGTGTCCCTGCATATCAAAACAAACATGGTCAGGTGTTCTCGTATCTACCACCCATGAATGGGCAGAACTAGCCATGTAACATGATGTAACCGCTAAAGTTGTAGACGTACCTTGATCGTTCACTGATTTATTACGAAGCGGACAATCTGATTTCCAGTGTTCTTTCTCACCGCACTTGAAACATTTACCCATTCCTTCCTTTTTCTTTGATATACCTCTAGTTCATTTCTTCTTTTTGGCAGGCTTTGGTGCTCCCTTCTTCTTGCCCTTACCCTTTTTAGGGTTGCTAGAAGAAGTTGGAGTAGCCACAACCACCAACGCAGTCTTGGGTTGGGCTTTTATCATAGCTTCCACCATTTGGAGCTCATCTAGTAATTCCGTCAATGTATAATCATTTTTGTTCATAATGTAGTTGACTCGGAATGACTTAAAGCTCAACGGTAAGCTTTGAAAAACAATATCAACCAGAGACTCTTTGTTAATTTGACCACCTAGAGTCTCGATTTCACTCAGATAGCCTATCATCTTCAAGACATGGTTCCGAACTGGTATCCCCTCCGCCATAGAGACGTTCATCACATTACAAATGACCACTTGCTTGGCCCAACCTGCTCTGTGTTCCGAACATCTCATGCAGGCTAAACATGATATCCGCAGATATCTAAATGTTTTTGTGTTGATGCTGCAAGACATTATTTATGGGAGCCATAATGTAACACCTTGCCATCTTATTAGCACGAATCCATTTATCATATTTAGCCCTCGCATTGGCAGATGCGTTATTAGGTGGAACTGGTGCACATGTATCGTCAAGGACGAACTTAATGTCATCAAAAGTAAGGACAATTTCCAAATTTCTTTTCCAGTGTTAGAGTTTTCATTCTCAAGGCTATTCTTTTCAAGAATCGAGGCAAGTAGATTGAAATTCATGCTGATCAATAGATACTGAGAATGAATAAAACATACTATCATAAATAACATGCTCAAAACGCAGATAATCAAAACCTTTAAAGAAAAACATGTTTTTGAACATACTATTTAAAATAAATCATGCAAGCCACATAGTGTGATCGATTACACAATTAATTTTAAAACGGTTTCCCGGTCATATAACTCAACATGCAGAGGTTGCACAGTGCGACTATATTATATGTAAGCTAATACCATGAGCCCTGACACCAAAGAATATTAATCAATTTTAAAAAGCTCATAGCGGAGTGGTCATATTGCTACCAATTATCTTACAGTCATCTTTGAGAAATCTTATCACGTGAACTCATAAAATATGATCCTGCTTGGAATCAACACAAATTACTTCATGAAAAGACCGTCTCATGGAGACCATATGTAATCTAAGCAAATTAAATTAATAAAATGCAATTACAATTATCGCTTAGTCATTTTTTCTAAAAATAGGTTTTAACATGGATAATCAAATATTATGACATATCAAAATAGATAAGATCCCCATAATAATAGCAAATAAATGCCAAATTAAAACAATAAAGCACATAATATGACACATAATTACAACTGATTACCCAAAAATAAAGATAAAACTAATTAATTCCTAAATCTAAGGAATTTAAAATTTGAATCCTCCATCTTCTTGCTTCTCCATCTCCAAATCGAATTTTAAATTCAAATCGGACCTGGAAGAACCCAAGAATTCAAAATCGACGTCGGAATCGCATTTCAACCTGCCCCGGGCCCGCCCCGTCCGCAGCCAAGGGCTGCCCAGTGGCCAACAAGGTGTTGGCGCATGCGTTGTGCACTACGCGCGCAAGCCCCGCGAGCTCAGCCGCTACTTATGCGCCCGTGTTCTGCGTCGTGCCCCGCGCGCCAGCCCGCCTGCTCAGCCATCGCTGAGGCTAGCCGGCCGTCGCTGGCTCGCCTTACTGGGTACTGTGCAATGCTGCCTCCTGCACGCTTGTGCTGGATGAACCCCTCACGCGCGTGCTGGCGCTTGCCGCCTGGGGGCCCCATGGCTCGCGCCACAGTCGGGTTCCAGCCTCCGTTTCTTTGCTTTGTTTTTCGTGCAAATCAATTCTGCCATTGTTTTACATATTTTGAAAACAAAATAAAGGTAAAATCATAATCTACTCCCAATCTAACACGGTCAAACCCCGTGTGATTACATTTAAGCCTCAAACCGGGCACCGAAAAATGAAATAAAGCGAAATACATGCAAAATTAAATCAAATAAGCCACTTAATCATAGATATAAGCTCAAATTTAAATCTAGCATCCTAATATCAATTACAATCACAGACAAATCAAACAACGAATTAAATCAATTTATACAATAAATTAAAATCTTGTGACCGGTTCTGATACCAACTAATAGAACCTGTACGAGGGGCAGGTAATTCTGAAGGATCCATAGTTTCAATATATTGCATAAATAATTAATTTTATAGCAATTAAAACCACGTAGGAGAATATAAAAGCGGAATTAAATTTATAACTTCTTCTTAGTTTGTCATTCGCTTGCGGAGAGATGAATTGAATCGTCAGCAATGAACCGCAATTCTCTCCAATGGATTTCCTTGAACTCCTTAGATCCGACCTTGAAAACTTCTAACTTATTCTCGATCTACGATTTGATTATTGTGTGGACAATAATATATCAAATCTTGCTAGAGAAGAATAACAAAAAATTAGAGTATGAAAGACTCTAATCTTCGAAAATAAGAGAGAATTTATCTCTCTAGATGACTGAAAATTCTTGGTATGATGGAGAGGTTTTTCGGCCATCATATCTCCTCTATTTATAGATAATATGGGCTAAGATAGGGTTTCAAATGTGAATGGATAAGATCCCCTAATAATAGAACTAATCCCACTTTTATCACTCTACTATTTCCATCCATTATTATAAGTTGAATAATTTAAAATTAATTTGATCAAGTCAAATCCATAACTTAATTTAATTAATTTTCATGTCATTTTGACCCAATTAAATTTAATTAATTGTTTGGTCAAACTTAGACTTAAATTAATTAATATATTAAATTAATTTAACTCTCAAATTAATTACTCTATTGAAACGTAATAAAGTATAATTATATTAGAAATATTTGTTCGACTAAAATTGTTTCGAGTCGCTCGCAATTTTAACGAGGTCGTCTAGTAATGATAAGCCAACCCAAGTCGTATTCTCAAGGAAGACTTAGCAGGACAATTTAATTATTTGTTCAAAGCGAAAACAAGTAAAATGATGTTTGAAGGTTTTAAAACTAGGCACGGAATATAAATAACGAAAGGATGTAAACTCTAAACCAAGGAAAATCAATGGAGAACCGAATTGCCTAACTAAGAAAACAAGATGCGAATTTAAAAGAATGCAAGTAACTTGGAAACCGGAATAAAAAAGAATGTAGAAAGTACTTTGAAAATTGAGATCGAAAAGAGAGTAGAATAAATAAACGAAATGAGAATACGAAAGCATAAACAAATAAAGAAACTTAAGAATAAAAATGAACCCGAAATATCGAAACAAATTTGATTAATAATGGTGGAAGTACTTGAATCAACAATGATAAACGGAAAAGAACGACGAACTTGAATGTTGTAATCGGCTATCCTTCGAAATCTAATACTAAAACTAAAACAACTAACTAAAAATCAAAGGTCTTGATCCTAGAATAATAGGTCGAGAGGTGCTCGAAATATAAGTACAAAATGTCTGGAAAACGATGATAAAGATGTGTCTCACGAATGAGAAATGCGTCGTCTATTTAGAGGCTCGGTTGCGCGTATCGCGGGCGCGGCTGTTGGGTCGCTGACCGAGTTAGCCACGGGGTCAGCGAACGCTAACCCTAGCTCACGCTGGCTCGGTTGTGGCTCGGCCTTGGCACGCACCGCCTAGTCAGCGGTCCTTACGTGGTCCTGAAAAACAAAATGACACATAAATCGAGCGCGAAACATCATGCAAAATTGGGAAAAGTACAAGATTAAAGACAAGAAATATACAAGTTTAGACGACCAAATAGAGACTAAACAATATTTATCGACTCCGCTATATGATAAATATTGAATTCGTATTTATCCATCAAAAATTATGGATGTAACACTTTTTGTCATTAATTATTTCCCACGTTTAAAATAATGACTTTTTGCCATTTTTGAAAACTAGTCAATATTAAATGGACAACCCAAAAGGAAACAAGTCATGTTTTTTTATAGAGGGAGTATGGATGGTATGCTGGAATGGTTAATGAATGAAATGACCATTCCTGTTTCCATTCCTTATCCTACTGCTGGTATAAAATAATCATCGGGAATGGTCATTCCTAGAGGAGTCAGTAATCCCATGAATATTAAATTAACTATTCCTTCTACTACTCTTGATATTAGCTATTCTCAATTATCAGGAATGAAATTTATTTTGATTTTTGAAAAAATAATTATTTATTTTCTAAAAATAACTTATTGAATTTTTTTTTAATTTTGTGCGGGTTCAATTGAATCGGGCTGATCGAGCCAATCTTGATCTTTTGGGCCAAATGAAAAAACCGACCAATATAATTTTTAAGTAATTTTTTTGCAAAAATGAATAATAGTAGTAACAAAAATTATTTTTCATGGCTAATGATATTCAGTTCGAAAAGTTCACAAAGATGTTCGAATATAATTTTAACTTGCCGAACTTAGAATAGTTCGTAACTTATATACGAACTAGTTTGCGAACTTGTCAAATTAATATAAAATATATACATAACAAATAATTTTAATAATCAAGATTCTTAACGAACACAAACTTAAATATTTAACGAATTCGATAGGGCTGGAAGTTCGGATCGGTTAGTTCAGATAGTTAGTATCCGAACCCCACCCGCCTAATGTGCTGAAGTGGCTCATGATGATAGTCTTATGATCAGACTAACCGATAATTTTCAGTTATCAGTTAACCGAAACCTGCAAATTGCGGTTATCACGTCGTTAGCGAATAATTTTTTTTTTCATTTTCGGTTATCGGTTATATCCAATAACCGATCGGATATAACCGATTACCCGAAATATCCGAATACAACTCACTATTCAATTAAAAGTGTATTTCAATTAAAAAAGAACTACAATAATCTCAATTTTAAAAAATCAAACAATAAGCCCTACCCAATACCCATCTCTTCTTCCCATCCCCAACTCTCTTCCTCCCCAAATTTTCTTGCAGAGTTACAGGTAAAATACGAGTCCTCCACTCCAGTTTCAAGTCGAGCAACTGAAGTCCACTATCCACTCTCCACTCTTCCTCCAATTCTCAATTTTTCTTACTGGTAAAATACGAGCTCTACCCATTTTTATTTTTCTGTGCAAGATTTAATATTTTCTATATTAAAGATAGTGAGCCAAGGGAAATGTGGTTAAGGACTGGTTTTAATTTTTGGGTGCTATGAGTAAAATGCTCACTTTTGTAACAAAAAATGAAAAACACCCACTTTGTAAAAAATATATGAAAAATGTCCATTTTAATTGTAAATTACCTAAAATACCCTTAATTAAAATTAGATTTGCATCTTACTTGGAATGTAGTATTAATTTTTTTTGCAATTAAAAAAATACTTGGTATATGTTTAAAATTATACACATCCAATTTAATTAAACAAAAATTATACACACCCAACACCACACATACATATTATTAAATAAAAAAAATTAGGAATATACACAAAAAAAAAATTGATCGGTTAAAACAAAACCCGATCATATTTAAACAATACCCGGCAGTCGGGTTTTGTTTTAACCGACCGATTTTTCGTTTTTGTGTATATTCCTAATTTTTATTTAAATAATATGTTAAAATCATGTACCGATTAAATCAAATTCAATTAAATCAAATATTAAATATAAAATTCAAATGTATATATATATATAGCACAAAAAATACAATATGATTTCATACAAAATTGATGTAACATGAATATAGTGTAATTTAATAGTAAATTTAAGGGTATTTTTGAACTTTTGAGTATTTTTTCATACAAAAATTACAAATAGGACATTTTTCATAACCTTAATTTTGTATGGGCAAACTTTAATATTTTCTGAAAATTGAAAAGCCAGAAGATTGGTTAGACTGTATATGTAAATAGAGTTTTAATTTGCATCATTTTATGAAAGAGGGAAATTGTACATCTTGGTTTTTGACTATTTCTACTGATGCAATTGCAAATATGTGCACTAGGATTTTTTTTCTTTTAATATACATGTGTTTATTTAAAATTTATATAATTATGTTATTTTGTGGTTCGTTGATAATTTAGGACTAAGGAGAAATAGTTTTTTGATACAATGAGATTTCAATTTGTAGCATAATGAATTTGTATGCTTCTGCTTTTGATGTGTTTGCATTTTATAATTTAGATTTTTTTTTCAATTTCAGTTATCCGAAATAACCGATTTAACTAACCGATCGGTTAGCGGTTAACCGATATTCGTAATTCGGTTTGGTTTCGGATAGTGATTTTTGGATAAATCGGTTTCAGTTAACTGAACCGCACCGAACTTCCAGCCCTAGAATTCGAGCAAAGTTTGAGTTCGAATTTGGATTCAATATTAGATAAAATAATAAACGAAATGAATTTGAACTCAATTTTTATTTAATTAACCGAATTCGAACTTGATTTTTAGAATTCAGTCAAATTTAATTATTTTATTATCATAATAAAGTTTAATTAAATTTTTTTTTTTCATTCATTTCTTTGAAAATAGTAATCATAGGAATAAGATAATAAATTCATTCGAAAAGTTTCCCATCATCATTCCATTGTAAAGTTGATTCCATTACCAATATCCCAACCGATAAAGAAAGAATCTCAGCTTGGTTCGCCGATTTCTCGAATTCCGTCGCCGTCAAATTCAACCAGCTACCAGTTCTGATAAAGCCACCGCCTCTTTCACTCACTTGCTGTCGCCTCCGCTACCATAAGAGACTTGAGGCAAGTCCTATTTCGTCTTCATAGAGTACATAATTGTCAAATTCAGCACGCATATCAATTATACGGAGAAATGCCAAAGAGATCTAATTTTCATTTAAGTTAGTTAATTGTGTGCTTCCGTGATACATTACTGTGTTTTTCCTTTTCTTAGTAAAGTATCAATTATGAATATACTGTTTCTAGTTCATCTCGAATTAGGTTCATGAATTTTCATTGATGCGAATGCAGTTATTTGTATTATGATAAGTTATTTTGGCCTTCCGTATTAGCCTGTTGGATTCTTACATATTTAGCCTATCCATCCTTAAGTGTCTGTTTTGTTCATCGTTGACAGTAAACTATATAAGCAACTAGTGTCTTTGTAATCAGTAAACCAGTCATACTAACTTAAAAGCACAAAATATAAAGTTATTTTTGCCCTTTCGTATTACTCGTTAAGCTTGTTCTTTACATAATTATAGTAAGTCAGTCATTTAATATGTCTTGATCTATCGAGAAAAGTAACTAATAAGCACAAATTTGTAAACAGTCATAGTATGTACTTCCTCCGACTCAATAAGCATGACACAAAACTTCTGGGCACGGTTATTAAGAAGAGTGTATAAAGTAGTGTAAGAGTGATAAAGGTGGTAGGGCCTTTTTGAAGTGATAACTTTTACTGATTTTGGAATGTGCCAAGCTTAATGGGACGTCCCAATAAGGGGATTGTGTCATGCTTAGTGGGACGGAGGGAGTATTAGTCATTTTTCTTGTTCGTTTCATCACTAAAATAGTCCATCATGTTGTCACTCTGTTTTGATGTGAAAGCAACTATTAAGCATGGACTATTGTATTTGTAACTTAAAAACCAGTCACTGTATAAGCACAAACTATATGAAAGTTGTTTTGCGCTTTTTTATTAATCATTTGGCTTGTTCAGTACATCATTATAGTAGTCCATCCTTTTAGTCTTTCTCTCTCCAACTTGATTGATCAAGGAAGTAACTTTATAAGAATGAACCACTGCCTAATTGTAAACCAGTTGCAGTTTATTACTAAACCTCATTGTAACCTTGCCAGTTGCCACAAGTAAAAGAATCAGAAAAGACTTTATCTGTTAATTTGTACTACACCGTTTCGATGGCGACACTTTCAGGCTTGTCATTATTTTTCAAAATTATTTTATGAATTCTTTTGATATGTAATACCAAATATATACCATCCTATTTGGTATTTTGTGAATCAGATAAATATTACTGCTTCTATATATTTTAATATATATAACAAAATATTCCAGTTAACTCACCTTTAACTTTTATTTTGGTCTTCTTCTTGTTCCTTGATTTTGGAGAAATGAGAAAGATGCCTATTAAACACCTCTATCTCCCTCTATTGCTCAAAATGCAGGAGAATAAATCTTTTATTATTTTTATTTATTTCGTTGACTTTGTGAACTAAACTCCTTCTTGTAGTTGGGGTTGAAGAATGGCCAAACAACCTCAGTATTTCTTCCTTGAAGAATGGTTGAGAAGTATTTGTGTTATCAGCAGCGTCAAGAATGGATCTATGCAATCCTCTACTTCCTCTGCTCAAGCGCTAATCCAAGCTTGGGCTGACCTTAGAGACTCACTTCAGTGGCAGGCCTTCCAAGATCGTCACCTCCAGGCTCTGAAGATTCTTGTCAGTTCTCAAACTGCTCTTCATGTAGCAGATCCACAAGCAAAACTTATCATTTCCATTTTGTCTTCACAAAATCTCTCTCCTCCAGATGAATCTTATCCCCTATTCTTTAGGCTTCTATATATTTGGGTAAGAAAATCGAGGCAAACTTCTTTGGTTGTTGAATCTGCCATCGATGTCCTATTGCAAACTGTCTCTAGAAAATCTATTTTTGGAGGAAACCCGCTTTTCTTATCTGAAGGGGTTCTGCTTCTTGGTGCCCTTTCTGTCCAAACTTCTGCATCTGAAAAGTCGAAAAGGCTTTGCTTGGAGTTATTGTGTAAGTTACTGGAAGAGGATTACAAGTCTATTTTCTTGTCTGATGAGCTAGCTTCAAGTGTGCTTGCAGGTGTTGGATATGCTCTCTCTTCTCCTGTTACAGAAAAGTTTAAAAGGATTCTAGATATTTTGTTCAGTATCTGGGGTCAAAAAGGTGGTCCCTTTGGCATTTCTCAGGGACTCATGCTACTCCATGTTATTGAATGGGTTCTGTCAAATCCACTAAACTTACATTCTCTGGATATAACCGGAGATGTGAGAGAGCTTTTGGTGAATGTTAAGCCCATACATTCCTCAGTTGCTGTTGTCATGACTGCAGCTGGAGTGTTGAGGACTATCAATAGATCTGGATTGAGTGGTTTAATGCAACTTAAAACTTCTACAGAGGATTGCCTCGAGACCGTGGCGAGAGAATTGGTTTCCGGAGTCAAATTTTCCGACTATAATGAAGTACAACCTAGAGTCAGTCATCTTCTGCACTGTATAGCACTAGCTTTGGCTCGAAGTGGTTCCCTCTCCTACAGGCCTTCTATTCTTTCGACCCTTGCAATGGCGTTGTTAATTGCAGTATTCCCTTTGCAGCGCATCTATGATAAGATTCTAAAATTTCCGGAGGAGAATTGGGCATCATTACTTGATGAGACCAGAAGCCATCTAAGTAGCTTCCTTTTCAAGGAAGCAGGAGCTATAACTGCTGTCTTCTGCAATCAGTATGCTTATGCACATGAAGATGATCGAAGTTTGGTGGAGAATCTTGTTTGGGATTACTGCCAGGCAGTCTACTTGTCGCATCGGCAGGCAACATTGCTACTTGCTGGCCGCGGAGACCATCTACTTAGTGACATAGAGAAAATTGCTGAATCTGCTTTTCTTATGATTGTCGTTTTTGCATTAGGAGTAACAAAACATAGGTTAGACTTGAAACTACATCGGGATACTCATTTACAAATCTCAGTAAACATATTGGTTTCTTTGTCATGCATGGAGTACTTCCGTAGAATGCGCCTGCCTGAGTATGTGGATACAATTAGAGCTGTTATTTTAAGTGTTCAGGAGAATGAATCAGCATGCGTCACATTTGTGGAGTCTATTCCTGCATATCATCTTTTGATCACTAATCATGGTAATACCTTGTATATGCTTTTCTTTCGCTTTTCATCTGAGAATTATCCCTATATTTAACTTAATACTTTGCAGGTTCTTCTAACCAAACACAAATGGAGCATCCATGGTCCACGGATGAGGTTCAAACTGCTCGTATTGTATTCTACATGCGAGTTATACCTACTTGCATTGATCGATTACGAGCCTCTGTATTTAAAAAGGCTGTGGCTCCAATTATGTTCCTGTATCCTTTAATAAAAGAGGAAAGTTCTTCATCAATTTTTAGTTTCTAATTATTGTCGATTCCTTATTGGCAATCTTAGATATATGGGACATCCCAATGCAAAAGTTGCTAGATATACACACGCAGTTTTTGTTGCTTTCATAACTTCTGGGAACGATCATAATCAGGATGAAAGAGCTTTGCTGAAAGAGCAACTTGTATTTTATTACTTACAGAGATCATTAGAGGTACTAGTTTTTCTGCTTTATGCATATCTGATTGAAAACTAGTCAACTGTTTAAAGCTTCGTTAATTGAATTGGAAATGCAGGGTTATCCCGGGATTACTCCATTTGAGGGAATGGCTTCTGGAGTAGCTGCACTCGTTCGGAATCTTCCTGCTGGCAGTCCATCTATATTTTATTGCATTAGTAGTCTCATTCAGAAAGTGACTAGCCTCTGCAATACAGTCGATGTTCTAGACAGTGATCTCTGGAAGAACTGGGAAGGCGAGCTAGAACCACCAAAGAAAGTGCTAGATCTGCTTGTACGACTACTTTCCCTGGTTGATATACAGGTACAATATTTCTCTGATGAAAATTTTGGTGGGGAGTTTTAAGTAGTACTTGAGTTTGAGAAATGGACCCTCTCTCTATTTCACCCTTCCCAAAAAGTAAAAAAGGGACCTGGTTGAGTTTGCTCATATATGATATAACTATAATTTTCAATCCGAAGCGATATTAACTGAACTTTCAATCGTGCTTCTTCCTTGGAGATTGGAGTATTATATATCTATAATGGCCAAAAAACACGAACTTTCGACAAATTTGCCACATGAACATTAAATTTTACAATCAAAACATAAACTTTTGATTTGATTTCTGTATTCACCAACATTTGAGTTTTTGTGAAATTGATTATTTGTACAATCACTTATTTCAAGTCAATCGACTTCGTTTCGTAATAGTCATACCTCATAAAGTACTCCCTCCGTTAGGGGTGTCAATTGGTAACCGGTTCTTGGGAATAACTGGGTACCGGACCACGAACCGGGTACTGAGTACCGGTTTTTCGTAAAAATACCGGTTACCGGTTCTTAATTTTTAAAAAATAACGGTACTCGGGTAACTTGTATAGAACCGGTACCGGTTTATTAAATTATATATTAAAAAAATATATTTTATATTTATTTAAAAAATATTTTATAATATAAAATATTAAATCAAATTATATTTATATTAAATTATTATCGATTTAAATTAATATTTTTAAAATATTTAAAAATAAAAAAACTGGTACTAAAATAACCGGTCCCGGTTCCTAAAATTTTAACTTTTCCGGTCCCGGTTAACCGGATTGACACCCTTACCCTCCGTCCACAAATTAGTATTTCCGCCATTTTGGTCTGTCCACGAATTTGTTGTCCAATTTCTTTTTTCTATTTTTGGTAAGTGGATCCCTCCATTTGATACACATAATTTAATTAAATTAAATACAATAAATCATGTGGACACAAACTCCGCTCAACACACAATATACCTCAAGTCAAGCTATTTGTTTAACTTACCTAATGTTTATGCTACTCACATTTAAGATTTGACTTTGCAAAAAGTCAAACAGAGGTAAACATTGCAATTAAATCCAAAGTTCATTTATTTGTTTTTGACCATTATCACTTAGGGAAAGTAGCAAATAAGCCCTTAGATAGGACGCCCCTAGGGCGGACACTCTTTTATGGTAAGGTGACTCGTGATAAGGTCTTGTTCAAATGCCTCCACAATGTTTACCAGTAGCTGCAAATAAAATAAGCCCTCTCGTCTCACATGCATTTTTTCAAACATCTTACATGCGACAGTGGAGATTCATGTGATGCTTTTGTTCTTGATTTCTTGGGACCTATTTTCATGTTGACGTAACAAAGTGGGCACCTCATTGTGTTAGGTTGGATCATCAGTGTGGATAAGAAATAAAACATGAGGAAGCTATAACTTCTTTTCTAACCTTTTAATTGAGTCATTTGTGATTATAAACAATACAAAAAAGCAACAGCATATTCATAATTGTTATGAGTATTAATATATTCTCGTTTTAGTTGGTATGTTCAAAGGTGAAACTCACAACCTAGTTAGTTAGTGAAATTCATTCCTAGTAATTGAAAATAATGTGAATACCAAATCGTTGTGCAAAAATGAGGCAAAATATAAATGAAGCACAAAACTTTGGTTATCAGTTAAATTATGAATGGCAATATGTAGAAATGGTGTGCACCAGTGAAAATGTACATACAAAAGATTTATTGTGATATGGGTTCATAAATGACAACAAACAATATTATAAATTGAGAAGCTTGATTGGAATGTTGGAGATTTGGCAAATGGGCGACATGTTACTCTTGGAGCAAGAACTAAAGCCTCAGACTGAAGGAGAAGTGTTCTTTGACTCGTTGCCTAGAATATCCTCAATAGAATAAGTTCTCTAGGCCGTTTACTTTGATCCTGGATCACTTTGAGTAATATGGACATAACGATGACTGCATTCTCCACTATTTTGTGTAGCCTGTTCAATAAAATTCTTGTGAGATACACTTAACAATGTTAGAGATCTGTTAGATGTGAGCTTATTTGCAGCTACTTGTAAACATTATGGATGCATTTGAGCAAAACTTGATCATAAGAGGGTATCCCCCGGAGGGGTGTCTATGAATCTTTCATAGGGGCTTATTTGTAATTTTCCTATCCATTATATGCATTACTTAATTTACTGTTGAATTCAACTGATTGTTGGACTATCTTTTGTTCTTGCATGTTTGCACTTTGCACTTACAATTTCGATTCAGTAAATGTCAGTAACTACTTGTAGGTTCTACCAGCTTTAATGAAATCATTGGCCCAGTTGATTGTCCAACTACCTTTGAATGGACAGAATGTCCTCCTTAATCAACTATATCAGCAAATTGCAGAATCTGATGATGTTATACGGAAACCAGCTTTGGTTTCATGGGTACAGTCTTTGTCTTATCTTTGTTCTCAAGTTACTGACAGAAAAACACTAAATCTGGTTGGAGAATCTGCATCTGCTAGGACCACAGACTCAATTAGCCTGAATGGAATCAGTGCACGACTGTAGATATCTACATGGAAACTTTGTAGTTTCACTTCCGCGACATTGTTTGAGTTGCTACTAAATTTTCCAGAGCTCTGCAAAAATATGGACACTGGTTCCAATGTTATGCTACTTACAGGCGTGGTATGCAGAGCCTGCAGATTGGTTGGTAGTTTTTTACGGATGCAGAATCTTTATTGTATATATGTACATAAACATACATATAAACTCAATTGTGAGCATGTTTATTTCCCTCTCAATCCACAACTTATTTTCTAAAACTTAATTTCCCCTCTTTCATATTGGCCACTGTAGAAAACTGGTTCTTCAAGAACTCTCAGTCAATACACTAAAAATAATTTTAATTGATTTCTAGAGTTTCCCATCTCACTATTTGTTGCAGCGCATCTACTAATAAGGATGGAAGAAGAAAGTATAAGCTCATGATGTCTTATTCCATTAGTTGAAAGACAGACTCACGTTACTGTCGGTATCATGTTCCTGTCTATCACTATGTCATCCTCGAGTCCCCGGCTTATGAGGCAATCACATCTAAACTTTATTTTTAACCCCTGTTGAAATCAAGGTATGAATTTTTGATATCTAGGACTTTTTGATATAATTATATTGCGGATTACATTTGTTTTTATCACCCAATAAATAGGGGGAATCCTGGTTTTAAATTGAAAACCGGAAAAATTTAAATTGGTAGATTATCTGTTCCACTTTAAAGGATCCATGAGATGGATTTCTGCTTTAATTTTTATGTTGGTGGATGATCATGACAGCATTGACAACATAATTCAAATTTCCCCGTCTTCTATGCCAATTAAATTTGCTGGTAGATTTTTGTATTTTGGTTTTAGTGCTAGTATATTAGCCAAATTTGTTTTGGGATTTGCATAAATAGCTTATACTCCCTCCGTTCCAAGATTGTTGTCCTGTTTCTTTTTTGCACGTAGAATAAGAAGCTTTTGTTTAGTGTTTTAATGATGTATTTGTAACCCTTAACCATTTGTTATACTCCATTTTTGATTGATTTATTTATTTTACTATAAATTCATTTTACTAACAAAATTATTTAATTTTAATTATTTGAATATATTTTAAATTATTTAATTTAATTATATGAATTAATAACATGTTCACTAAAAGATTACAGAAATTATAATTCCATAAGCACAATGACAGAAAGATAAATAATTGCATAAGCACAATTACAGAAAGATAAATAATTATCTGAATATATTTTTAAATTATTTAATTTCATTAAAACAAGAAAGATAAATAATTGCATAAGCACTATTACAGAAATTATAATAACCTGCTTTAAATTATAATAAGCACTATTACAGAAACGTAAAGAAGTGCATCATCACAAAGAGGAACTGATATTAAGCGGCAAATCTGTGTATTTGTACAAAAATATTTGGGAATTCAAAATTCCCTCTAAAAGTACACTAAACATATCTATAAACTAAACCAACACACCATCATTCACAATTTTTACATTCTGCATAGAAACTCCATAGGGCTCGTGTAGTGCAGTTTCTGTGCTAGCTATACAGTTTGAAGTTGCCAACAAAATCAGATTACAAAATGGTGATTAAAGAGTTAACAACTACGGAGAGGAACTCCGTAGTGCAGTTTCTGCTGCAGCATTCGAAGAGCGGGAAACCAATTCGAGGCAAAATGAAAGAGGTTGCGGCGATCTTCAACACGAGCCCTAGAAATGTAAGTCGACTTTGGGCGGCTGCAAAGAAACAACGAGATCAAGGTGAGATAATATTTCTAGAAAGCAAGAAGCCAAAAGCACAAAGAAGGAAGACAGTCATATTAGATTTGCAAGTTGTTCAAGACTTGGATTATTTTAAAAGATCAACAATTAGAAAGCTTGCAAAAGGGATTTCGTGTAGTAAAAGCACTGTTTGGAGATGGGTGAATAGTGGCTTGATCAAAGCTCACGCTTCAGCCATTAAACCCGATCTCACAGCCCCCAATAAGTTGCTTAGACTCTCATTTACCCTAGAAGCACTAGAGCTTGATCGTATCATGAATATTTTGAGGTTCAAAAGCATGCACAACATAGTTCACATCGACGAAAAGTGGTTTTATATCACAAGGGCAACACACAGATTCTATCTTACCCCGGGAGAGTTGGAGCCACATAGAACATGCAAGAATAAGAAGTTCATTCAGAAGGTAATGTTCATGTGTGCAGTAAGCCGACCACTCTTTGATGATATGGGAAACGTAATTTTCGATGGCAAGATAGGGATTTTTCCTTTCACAGAACAGATACCAGCCAAAAGAAAGTCAAAAAACAGGGCAGCAGGCACCCTTGAGACAAAGCCCATTCACTCAATCACAAAAGATGTGATCAAAGACTGCTTGATCAACAAGGTAATGCACATGACTCATTTCTGGTTATTTCAGTTAATACATCACAGGACTGCAGTTCATATAACTGTTGTTTGCAGATTATTCCAGCCATAAAGCTTAAATGGCCAAGCACAGAAAGTAAGACCATTTACATACAACAAGACAATGCAAAACCACATATCAAGGACAGCGACATAGACTTTAGAAATGCAGCAACAACTGATGGGTTTGACATAAAGATAGTCCATCAACCCCCCAACTCACCGGACACGAATGTTAATGACTTGGGGTGGTTTAGAGCTATACAAAGCATCCAAACAGATAAAGCATGCTACAATGTGGACTCCCTTGTGAATGCAGTTGTGTCATCCTTTGAAGAACTTTCACCGACAACTCTAAACAAGGTCTTTCTTAGTTTGCAAGGCTGCTTTATGGAAATAATGAGGTTGAAGGGCCAGAACTGTTACAAGATACCCCACATGAAGAAGGATTGCCTTATAAGACAAGGGCAACTACCAAATATTTTAGAAGTTCCATTGTCTTTGGTAAGGGAATGTTTGCTGCATTTGGTGGATAATGGGAGGGCTGGAGTGGTTGAAGGTCTTAAGAATACCTTAAGTATAGAGGATGTAATGGAAGAATAGGTTTTTATGTTTGCATTTTAGTGAAATATGCAGTATACCCAATCTGCATATTTTGTTTAAATGCAAGTTTTTGTTGTGCAATTGTGTTAAACATGCAGTGTAACTAGTCTGCATATTTTGTGTACATGCAAGCCTTTAATGTTTGCATTTTGGGTAGAAATGCAGTAAAGGTGACTGCACTCTATGTGTAAATGCATGTTTTGGTGCCTATATTACACATTACTGCATTGTATGTGTAAATGCAGTGAAGGTAACAGATTCTTAAGTGAATATTACAGGTCATAACCCCCCCACAACAGATTCCAGTGCAACCAACAAATTACAGGTCATGAACATCACAAAAACCAACAAATTACAGGTCAGTCAGCAGGTCACGAACATCACAAAAACCAACAAATTACACTTCACAACCCCCAACAACAGATTCCAGTACACTAAAACTAAAGATTTCTGAGCACAGAAACATCAACATTTCAATTTCAGTACACAAAACCTCAACTTCAGATCACAAACCTCAA